>JACEFZ010012028.1:0-264223 GCA_014155875.1 Cepaea nemoralis | reverse complement strand
AAAACCCCCGAAAAAAAACCCCCCGATCCCGGTTTTTTTAAAAAAAAAAAAAAGGGAGTTAAAAACCTCTTTGACTCCGGATCGAGAATCCGGAGTCATTTTCACCGGATTTCTATGACGTCACAGAGAGGCTATAGAGGGAAATATTCCGGATTGAATTCGGAATATTAGGCCGATAATGTGCATACTATACTACTAAGGCTAACCTCATTAAAAATGCCCGCCGAAGCCGGAAGTGCCGTCCTACGGGTGGCAAAATAAAAATTGGCACTACGCTTTTACGTCCGAGTGAAATGTCTCGTCTGAATGTCTCTAGTGTTAGGAACAGCTCTGACTACCTAGTTTCCGATTGCCGCTCTAGTTCCGAACAGCTCTGACTAGGTAGTTTTCCGAATGTCCGTCGTGCCTGGAATAGCTCTGACGGGCACAACGACAAGCACATGTCCGAACCGAAAACTCGCTGATTACCGTCTGCAGACTTGCCTTGTTTGTGCGGGAACGGCCCGGGGCGAACGAAATGCCCAATATATTGAAGTGAGGATTTAAAGCAGCCATGAGCAGGACGAACCCAGCACCAGTGCGCTATGTGTCGTCTCTGCAATTATGGAAGCCACCCAGGATGGCGGAAAATGCCATGGACTGTCCCTGCCTTCCTTTGAGGGATGACCGTTAAGTTTCCGACCGTTCCAACTTGACCAGCTGGGAGGTGGACGGTACCACAAAAGTGAGAGTCTCCCAGGAATGCTAACCTGGTCACAATTTGCACGCTAAAAGTCGGATGTGTTGGCCTAAGGGTTTCGACCCAAGGGTGCATAACAAGACACACCGCAATCGCATCTGAAAAAAATACTCCGGATGAACGCAAAGAAGAAGCTACTAAAATATGAATATAATTAGAGGAACTGCGGTAAAGCTGTGGAAATATAAATAATATGAAATCACACACACATATGCAGCCTTACAAAACAGAATTAAGAAACAATGCAAGGACGTTGCAGAGATTAGCCTTCATCAGCGAACAAATACATACACAAAAACCAACATATAGTCACGGAGAAGACCCTCCGGTGACTACATTAAGGCATAAGGATGGGTTCAGAAGAATAAAGATATAAAAAATTAGAATAATGAAGAGAAAATGAAAATTGTAATGCTAGGCGTGTGTCTGGATATTTGAACTTCTGTTCAAAATGTATGCCACTGACCTTAATTGAACAGAATATGACCTAGTTTGTGAAACAAATAACTAAAATATATTAATCTTATATATAAAAGGCGATCTCCGTCTGTCTGTCTGTCTGTCTGTATGTCCCTATGTCCTTTATGCGCTCGCGAACGGCCCATCCGATTGAGATGAAATTTTCTACACGTCTTCCATTCATTCTAGCGCAGCCCACTGTCATAATTTTTTAGTGTGAAATCGGCTGCTTACCCAATATTATTTCATTTTTCATTTTTCATTATAATTTCATATTCTCAGGGGACTTAACTCTGTAAAAGTTATTTCAAGGGGCACAACTTTTCTGTATAACTTATAGTCATATTGTGGCATCGTTTTCAAAGATTTATAAACTCTTTGTCCATAGTTATGTACCGGCATATGAGTTATAATAAATAATGATACAATCTGTAAGGCATTTTCAAAGTTTTCATAAAAATAATGCATAATGCATAACATTGTAACTCATCTTTTTTTGCTTAAAGAATGAATAAATAATAGTTACCTTATCTCTATCAAGTTTGAAGATTTTATATTTCTTTACACTGTCGCCAACTCTAAGAAGACATGGAACAACTTCAGCCATTATTAAATCTACAGGCATATGCGTTATATTCCTCCTCCTCCTCCTCCACCTCCTATCCTCTTCCTCTTCTCCTCCCCCTCCTCCCTCTCCCTCCTCCATCCTCCTCTTCTCTCTTTCTCCTCCTCCTCCCTCCTCCTCCCTCTTCCTCCTCCCAGCTCCTACTCCTCCTTTTTCTTCTTCTTCTGCTGCTGCTGCCGCTGCTCCATTTACCCAAGTTAATTGTTGGGGAAGATGTAAAGATCTTTCAAGTGCTCTTTCTAATGCTTTTTGTAAGTTGGTCTTCGTTTATCTAAGGTTGTTCTAACTGCAACCAATAAATGATTAGACAGACAGACAGACAGACAGACAGACAGACAGTCGGGAACGGGAACTTATATGACTACTCATATGAATTAAATGAGATGCTCCCCATCAGGGGCTGGGCGAAGCCGGGCCGGATCAGACAGATAGACAGACAGATAGACAGACAGACAGATAGTCGGTAACGGGAACGTGAGCTTATATGACTACTTATATGAATTAAATGAGATGCTCCCCACCAGGAGCTGGGCGATGCCGGGCCGGGTCAGACAGACAGACAGACAGACAGACAGAGAGACAGACAGACAGACAGACAGACAGACAGATAGTCGGTAACGGGAACGGGAACTTATATGACTACTTATATGAATTAAATGAGATGCTCCCCACCAAGGACTGGGCGAAGCCGGGCCGGGTCAGACAGACAGACAGACAGACAGACAGACAGACAGATAGTCGGTAACGGGAACAGGAACTTATATGACTACTTATATGAATTAAATGAGATGCTCCCCACCAAGGACTGGGCGATGCCGGGCCGGGTCAGACAGACAGACAGACAGACAGACAGACAGTTGGTAACGGGAACGGGGAACTTATATGACTACTTATATGAATTAAATGAGATGCTCCCCACCAAGGACTGGGCGATGCCGGGCCGGGTCAGACAGACAGACAGACAGACAGACAGACAGTCGGGAACGGGAACTTATATGACTACTCATATGAATTAAATGAGATGCTCCCCATCAGGGGCTCGGCGAAGCCGGGCCGGATCAGACAGATAGACAGACAGACAGATAGTCGGTAACGGGAACGTGAGCTTATATGACTACTTATATGAATTAAATGAGATGCTCCCCACCAGGAGCTGGGCGATGCCGGGCCGGGTCAGACAGACAGACAGAGAGACAGACAGACAGACAGACAGATAGTCGGTAACGGGAACGGGAACTTATATGACTACTTATATGAATTAAATGAGATGCTCCCCACCAAGGACTGGGCGAAGCCGGGCCGGGTCAGACAGACAGACAGACAGACAGACAGACAGATAGTCGGTAACGGGAACAGGAACTTATATGACTACTTATATGAATTAAATGAGATGCTCCCCACCAAGGACTGGGCGATGCCGGGCCGGGTCAGACAGACAGACAGACAGACAGACAGACAGTCGGTAACGGGAACGGGAACTTATATGACTACTTATATGAATTAAATGAGATGCTCCCCACCAAGGACTGGGCGAAGCCGGGCCGGGTCAGCTAGTGTATTATAAGTAACAGCTAGCTGTCGTTGAATGGGAAAGAAAACAACGACAGTGCATAGATAATATAGGACACAATGCCATCTATCCAGCATGTGCCAGGCCGGTAAGCCGGGGCGATCATGTTCTGCCATCTCACTCGATCACCAAAGTCGTGCATCAGCTCTGTGTTCCTGCCTTGATCATGCCACGTGGCCAAACCATCCATGTATTTGCTTCTAGGTCTTCCCCTTGATCTCTTCCCTTCGATCTTGCCAGTTGTCACCAAGTTCTCCAATTCATTTCTTCTCATAACATGCCCAAAAAATTTTGACTGTCTACGTTTAATGTCTCTAATCAGTTTACGATCTTCATTTGTTTGTTGAAGGACTTGTTCGTTGGTTTTTCTATCTGTCCATGGTATTCTTTGCATTTTCCTCAGAAACCACATTTCCACAGCCATTAGCTGTTTTTCAGCTTGACTGATTATTGTCCACGCTTCACATCCATACAAAATTATAGGTTCTATGTAGCATCTCAACACTATTTTTCTCGTTTCAGTTGATATCTTTTTGTTGGTCAGTAGGACACACACGGACACAATGCACATAAGTATAAAATGTAAGGTTTATTCATATTCTACTTATTCTCCTCTTCGCTTCGCTTCGGAGGTCACGGGTAGCAAGCATCACCTGGATCTTTTCTCCGGGGCATGCCAGTGTGCTGGGGAATGAACAGGCAGACAGATTGGCTGGCTCGGCAAAACTTGGTGGAGTATTGATGCATGACAAGACAGACGTGGTTGCGGCCTTGTGGGAGCACGTGTACACCTCGGAGGAGCAAATGGATCACCATGGTCTGGTAAGAATGAGGCAGCGAGGTGTGACGAGGGGATCTGGCCGATGCTTGACGCTCAGAGGAAAGGCAAGACGGACATATAATCAGATTGCTACTGGAACTATTAGTGTTGGAACTCTTCACTGGCTGCTGAGGATGGGAACGGAGCGCTTACGGGAATGACCCGAATGCTGTGATGCCGGTTCCTAAATCAATCAATCAATCAATCAATTCTCCTCTTTAGTCCACGCGATAAAAATCACTGCGCAACTTTAAGAAAAGTGTGCATTATTCGGCAAAGTGTCGTTATATTTACTTCTTGTTTTTAATACACGGCCTTCTAATATGGCGAACAACAAGTAAATCAAAGTTATGCAATAAAAGAGAACATTAATGATAGCTCACAGGAATGAAAACTGTTCACTGCGCCAAAATATAATAGTATTTTCCTAAGCGCTCAAACAAAATCGTAATACCAAGGAGAAGAATAATTTGCTAAGTTTATTATGATACGTTTCAAAACACTGAAGTTACAGAGCAGACATAAGAATGCCGGTAGGAGTGAAGGCGAAGCAGCTTGCACGCGGCATTCTTCGGTGGACAGATTTGAACACATTTTAGATAAGAGAACAACAAGATGGTGAGTATATGTGGATCTGCTGTACTAGCGAATGAGGAAAATGTCATCATGGTCTCAGTTGTATGAAGTAAACTCCCACAATGCTCTCCTAGTTTTAGAGGACTGACGTTACACGTTTGTAAAGCATAGGCAATTCGAAGGACCGAACTTCCCAAGAATAAGTTGATAAGCATGTTACATATATTGATTGAAGTTGTGGCATGTTGAATTACTTCATATCCCCGGGAAGGTTAACCTGGTCAACAAATGCCTGCAGAAGTCGGATGTGTCGGCCTAACGGCTTAAGAACGCAGCTCTGCTGTAAACAGGCACAACGCAGTCACATCCAAAGAATATCTCTCCGGATGAACCCAGAAGAAAGAGAAGAAAAGGAAGAATTACTTCATACGAGCCTTGAGAATCAATCATATATCAGTCTTTGTATTATTTATTTAACCCCTCTACCTCATCAGCATATCGGATGTTTAAGAAAGAGTGCACTTATCCATTCTACCCCGCTGACCTCCTGCCCTGACATTTGATAGAATCGTTCCCTGTGATGTCATGTTTCTTGTTTGTAAGTCTTCTAATATTTTCATGCAATTTTTATGTTGTGTTTTATTTCTAGAGAGTACACAACCTCACATTATGTCTGAGGCCACCTGTCTTTAATAGTTCTGCACATGTGACATATTTCGTTTACTATTCATGCGTATCCTGCAGGTTTGTTTCTTTATCTCTTTTTGTTCATGATTTCATCAGTCATCCACTTTTTCTTGCTTTCTTTCACCGGTGTTTGCATTTCTTGTTTCTAACATGGTCTTGAAACATTCCCAGTTTGTACTAATTTTCTTAAGAATTTTCACATGGATGGTGTTCCATACTTTCAACCCTTAGGGGTCCATATTTATTCTCAACTTCTGAACCTCATAAATGTGACTTATGTCTAGTTGCTTCAATGCTGATTTCATTATTTGAGACGATCCTGATGTCGAAAGTCCTGTGTGTTTCATTTTATTTGTATTTTTATAACGACAGGTTTGTGATCTGAGTTGGTATTTGTACATTAGTAATTTTGGCATTCTTAACGTTGTTTTCAAGTCTATTTCCAATCATTGTCTAAGCAAGTTGGTTTCTCTTTCTATCTCCGTTGTTTTAGCACGTATGCAACTTGCATTTGTTCATGTTGGGAAACTGTATTGCAGGTAGTGAGCTAAATCTCTTCACAAGACTACGAACCTCCCACCTCTGACAATGCTGGTCCCCCATCCAATGTTGCCACACAATATGCTTATTCATTTCTTAGAGCAGGATGTCAACGTCTTACGTCGTACGTTAGTCTGGTGTCGTGACAAGTAGTGAACATGTGCAATAAAGTCAAATGACTCTAAGTAACATGTCGATGCTTTTAATAAATATGTTACAGATTAATTACAGTATGATTACATAATCTGCATACAAATCATCAATGCACTCGTTCGCTCACAACATAGCACCTCAGCTCACATAAACTAGCGCACACGCAGTATCGCACAATAACGCTCTCAGTGCTATCAAACAGGACGTTCCCAGGACGCTGACACAGGGCACTCACTTATCCTGACAGTCGGAAATGGCTGTCAAAGGCTGAGGTAACAAACTCAAATGTGGATGTGGAAGGCAAGGGAGACCCCCACATTATCTCCCAAAGACTTCATGGGAAAACACATTTCAGATTCAGTGAACGACGTTAACGGCTGCTTAGGACTTCCTCTTCAGGCAGGAACAGTCATGAACCACAGGTGACACCAGACCGTCATCCAGCTACTGATGATGCTGGATGGACTGATGCAGTGGCATAGATGAATATCATCAGCAGAGTTGATTCAGATAACCAAAGACCGAAATTTGTGGAAAGTAATGAACGCATACGCCAGCCAGCAAGGCACTTGATGATGCTGATGACTTTATATCAATGTCTCCCTTTACTATTTCGACCTTTCATTATTTTACTACTTTCAATGTGTGTTGTTAGTTTTCACAATATTCCTCTAGTTGTTCATCACTATAATCTGTTGTTGGAGCATGCCAGTAGTATGGGATGTTGTAATGGAACCCAAAATGAGGATGGCATCTCCGAGGTCACGGTGTAAATCCTTATACGTGTGTTATACCACCCCCTTGTTTCGGCACAAAAACCATCCCCATTTTTCACATCTAGCGCTCTTGGGTACCTAACTTCTTCCGGGTTTGGGTGGTAAAAATGTCAAATTTTAAGAATTAAAAGGTAAATTATATACGAAATAAATTTTTATTTATTTTTTTAAAATTTAATTTTATAAAAATTGGAAATAAAAGATAGCTAGTGATATGTTGAGGATCGTAGCAGTTTAAACACTATCATCATACGGGTTACAAATGAAAAACTTATAAAGGAAAAGATGGACGATATTATTGATTGTAGTGGGTATGGCTTAGTTAAATTCGTTGGCAAGGGTGGGTGGCGGTTATTTGTTATCTATAGACGGTCGTAGTGGTTTAAACACTATCATAATAGGGGATACAAGTGAACACTTTTAAAAAGTAAAGATGGTCGGTATGTTTGGTTGTGGTTTGTATGGTTTAGTGTAGTTTGTTTTTAAGGGGTGGGTGAGTAGACGAGTAGCTAGATAAGTGCTTCTGATCATTGTTAGAGGGCGGGCGAGTTTCGGTGTGGCTAGATAAACACGTCCGTCCCTTGTTAAGAGTCAGTGGTGTTGCTACCATGTAGCGTCGGAGGCAAGAGTCAATGATTTAGAAAATTGTGTCAAACAGAACAGAATGAGTTAATTGAGAAGCGCATGAATACAAATGTTGCTATATGACGTCACAGGGGACTACGTTACCACAGAGAGAAGTTTGGAAACATCCTGGATGAAGGGCGCACAAAATGATAACACCGATACATTTACATTAAGAGCCAACTGAAGAACCTTATGGATATAACATTTGATATTACAACAAGAGGAAATATCGACACGATCTGCAAGAAGAAGGATGTTTGGCAGAAGGACGTGTAGAGCCGAGAAAATTATAAAGTTTATGGCGTCATAATATGCCGATCAATGTCAGCTCGAAGTCATATAATTAGCCGCACGTAGAAGTCCATAAGTTGCATTGTTTAGCAACCAGGAATGTCAAATAATCACAGAACGATACGCAGGATGATTTACATTCGTCATGTATTTCAATGTTAACATGGGATCGAGTTCGACAGCTAAGTTAAAGAAATTATTATTTATTATATTTCGGACCGCCCCTCCCATTAACATGGGACCGGTCATGTATTAGTCTGGTCGACTGATCGCCTGCAATACAGATTTATTGACGTGGAACACTATCGTTACTGCGATCATTTCAGTTTAGTTCGAATTCTGGTTCCCGTTGATCTGCTACAGTGTTTGTGTGAGGACAGCGAGCGTAATGAGAACAGTAATGGAAGCTACAGGCATTATAGCAGTTGCTAGATAAAGGCTAATATTCGTTTTTAGCGGGTGAGTGTAGTGATCGACGCGTGTGCATATGAGTGTGAGCGGGAATGGTGGGGCTACAGTACTCTTCCTCCGGATGGGGGTAGCTATGGAATGGGCGTATGACGGGGTTGTTAAAGTGGTGGGCGGGACGAGTTGCGGTGTGGTTGTAGTGTGAAGCTGGGGTGGTAAAGTGGCTAGCGATGAGGCTGGCGCGGCTGAGTGAATGACACAGTGGTCAGCGTGGCAGTGGGTATTTTTTTGGGCTCGCTTGCTCTGAACTCAAGAGTAGTCCGCACACACACCCTTTTTATAGTAGTGATGGACTGAATTTTGCGTGAGGGTTAGCTTTTCCTATTAACAGTGTCAATCGTCAACAGGCGAATCCACTCCGACTTCTGAGGTACTTGTAGTTAACGTCTCCAAGTCAAGGACGACTGGTCAACATTTTAGTCCAGCAGTCCCATGTAGGGAATGAACAGCTAACCTCATCATCGGCACACCGGTAGTTTAAGAACACTGTTCTTAACAATTTAACCATTCTGACCTGCATATATATTTCTGTACTTGGCCAATATTTGAACAGGTTGTTTAACAAAGTTTCCTACTTTTTATAAATGTAGGCGTGATACTTCTTTACTTGGTCAATATTTTCCCCATTTGGTTACCACATGTTTCTTCGTTTTATAACTTTGTATGAGATATTTCTTTACTTGGCCATTATATTTTCATTTGGTTAACAAAGTTTAACATACGTATATGTTTGGTTGAAATATGTTTATTACTTGGCCAATATTTTTCGCATTTAGTTAACAAATTGTCATACATCTTATAAGTTTGAATGAGATATTTAAAAGTTTAGTTGAAATATTTCTTTACTTGACCAACATTTCTCCCGTTTGGTTAACATAGTTTAATTCTTTCTATAAGTTTGGAAGTGATATTTCTTTACTTGATCAATATTTTCCATTTAGTTAACACATTTTCCTACGTTTTATAAGTTTGGAGTGATATTTCTTTACATGGTTAGTATTTTTCCAATTTGGTTTACAAAGTTTGCTACTTTTCATAAGTTTGCACGAGATATTTATAAGTGTGGTTGAATGTGGTTACTTGGCCAATATCTTTTCCATTTGGGTGACAAATTTTCCTACTTTTTATAAGTTTGTATGAGATATTTATAAGTTTGGTTGACATATTTCTTTACTTGACCAATATTTTTCCCCTTTGGTTAACAAAGTTTCCTACTGTTTATAAATTTGGACGTGATATTTCTTTACTTTGTCAATATTTTTTCCCATTTGGTTAACAAATATACTACTTTTTATAAGTTTGGACGATTTATTTCTTTACTTGGCCAATATTTTTACACTTCGCTAACACAATTTTCTACTTTTTATAATTTTAGACGAGATATTTATAAGTCTGATCTATATTTTTCCCATTTGGTTAACATTATTTCCTACTTGGTCGAAACATTTCCCATGTGGCTAACAACTTTCCCCACATATTATAAGCTTGGCCGAGATATTTCTCTACTTGACCAATATATTTAACATTCAGTTAACACATTTCGCTTTTTCATAGGTTTGGATGATATATTTATAAGCTTTGTAGAAATATTTCTTTACATGACCAAGATTTTCCCCGTTAGGTTAACACATTTTCCTACTTTTTATAAATGTGGACGCGATATTTCTTTACTTGGTCAAATTTTTTTTCCCCATTTGGTGAACAGATTTTCCTATTTTTGATAAGTTTGGTTGATATATTACTTTATTTGGCCAATATCTTTAACATTTGGAAACAGTTCCTACTTTCTATAAGTTTTGACGAGATATTTATACGTTTCTTCTTCTTCGTTCATCCGAATTTTTTTCCGGATGTGACTGCGGTGTGCCTGTTTACAGCAGAGCTGCGTTCTTGCGCTGTTAGGCCGACACATCCGACTTCTGCGGGCATTTGTTGACCGGGTTAACCTTCCCGGTATTTATTCGTTTAATATTTTCCCAATTTGGTTAACATTATTTCCTACTAGGTCGATATTTTTCCCATTTGACAAACAACTTCCCCCACTTTTTATAAATTTGAACGAAATATTTCTTTACTTGGTCAATATTTTTGCTAAATGGTTATCAAATTTGCCTTCTCTTTATAAGTTTGGACGAGATATTTCTCTACTTGGCTAATATTTTTCTCATTTGGCTAACACATTATCCTACGTTTTATAATTTTGGACGAGGTATTTTTTACTTGGCTAATATTTTTCCCATATGGCTAAAATAATTTCTTACGTTTTATAAGTTTGCACGCGATAATTCTGTACTTGGTAAATATATTTACCAGTTGGTTAAAATGTTTCCTACTTTTTATAAGTTTGGATGAGATATTTCTTTACTTGATCAATATTTTTCCCCATTTGGCTGACACATGCTCCTACTGTTTATACGTTTGGACGAGATATTTATTATAACAGAGTAGCTATGTAGAGGGTTTAGGTGGCGTGCAAAAGGGGAAATGGGTTTACTAACTAATGCACGCATGAGCACCCGGTAGTTAAGTAGCTAGGGACGCTCACGCGTTGACGTGGAGGCGAGAGACAGATTAGTTACGACCAGTTTCTCAGCCCGGCAGGACGTCTTGTATCATCCAGACTTGTATGTCGAAATTATGCATTTTGAAGTATCTCAAATAAAACAAGTCATGTATCAACAACTGCCAGGCTTCGTGTAGTTCAGTTCAGTTAAGTTGCAATTCGCCTCTACAGCTAATGTTACATTATGAGTTTGACCGATATTTCTACTCATTTGGCTAACATTATTCCTGCTTGGTTGATAGTTTTTGTTTTTTTCATTTGGCTAACAACTTTTCCTACTTTTTATAAGTTTGGATGAGTTATTTCTTTACTTTGTCAAAATGTTTCCAATTTTGCTAACAAATTTTCCTACTTTATTATAAGTATGGCTGTGAAACCTCTTTACTTTGCTAATAGATTTCACATTTGGCCAACAAATGTTCCTACTTTATATAAACTTGGACGATATATTTATAAGTGTTACATATATTTTTTCCCCTTTGGCTAACATTATTTCCTACTTGGTCGACATTTTCCCCATTTGGCTATCAAATTTTCCTAGTTTTAATAAGAATGCACGAGATAATTATTTTCTTGGTCAATATTTTTCACACTTGGTTAACAAATGTTCATACGTTTTATAAGTTTGATGAGCTATTTCTTTACTTTACCAGTATTTTCCCCATTTGGCTAACAAATTTTGCTAATTTTTTTTTTTTTAAAGTTTGGTTTAGATATTTACAAGTTTTTATTGAGATTTTATGAACGTCGACAATACTTTTGTTAGTTTAGCTAACATTTTCCCTACTGTTTATAGGCTTGGTTGAGATATTTCTTATTTTGGCCACGAGTTTTATTAGTTTGGCTAACAAATGTTCCTAATTTTTATCAACTTGGTCGCTATATTTCTGTATTTGGCCATCATTTTTAATAATTTGGCTAAAATATTTTCTTATTTGACTGTTGAAATAATCTATAATTTTGTCTGGGTGCGAACCATGGTAATGAACAGATAAACCTGAACACAAACATTGGTCTTGGAAATTTGTTTCTGCGGAAAGATGTAGAGACTCCTATGGACAGACATTAAAAGTAATGAATGTGGAAATAAACTTGGTTAACCACCTTAACGCGTCTAGAAAGGAGAGAGAGAGAGAGAGAGAGAGAGAGAGAGAGAGAGAGAGAGAGAGAGAGAGAGAGAGAGAGAGAGAGAGAGAGAGAGAGAGAGAGAGAGAGAGAGAGAGACCCTTTTGAACTTCTGAAGCTTTATTGACAAGGTGGGAAAAACTCCTCTAAATAATGGTTAACCCGAGTTAGGTCCCCTTGTTCGACAACCGATAGGTAACTTTTTTTGTAGTACCCCTCTTAACCACGTGTCCTGGATGTACCCTTACACATTTGACCGGATGCAACGCTGTCTTTAAAGGGATATAACCATTACTTACGTGTCCTGAATGTACCCCTTAGACATGTGACCGGATATAACGCAATATTTGACCAAATGTAACCATTACCCACGTGCCCCGGTTGTATCCTTATATATGTAATCGGAAGCAGCGCCCCCGACGTGGTCCGTTTGTAGCCATTAGCCACATCACCCGATGTAACCGTTAGACATGTGACCATTTGACTGACTGTACACTGGGCACACAGGCCAAGGACGAATAATGTATTTATAGCACACCGTCAATGGTATGACGATAGTGTTTATGATCCTTCAACTACAGGCAGCAATAACCGTCATTATAATATATAGTCTGTTACTTTTCTTTAGATATATATCGAAAAAATCCATTACTTCTGATGATCGGAGTCTCAAATATGCGTCTAAGCTGGTGATGGTAGACCTCCTCACTCGTGCCGCCATCTTTACATTTTCAATTTACACAGCAAGAATACTATTTTTGTATTACATCGTATATACTATTACTTTTAGTAATTATAGTTTACCTTTTTAATTATATAAAATCGAAAGCAGTTAAGTATCCTAACGCGTGAGACTTGAAAATTCATCTCCTTAGGGCTTGTTAAGACGTCACATAAGAGCCTCTAAGAAAGTATTTCAGGCTCTGGGACGCTCCTCAAATGATATAAACCAAGATTACTTACCATACTACTGCATACAACCTGTTACGAGACACACATTTCCCCGCCAGCTAATTAACTGCGATCAAGGCATGTAGTTATTCTTCGCTGCTTATAGACGCACACAATCATTAGGAGGATACATACTGTCATAAGATCACCGTAACCAGCGGAGGAGTACAGAGAAAAATAACCATTCATATATTCAATTCAATTCAACTTTATTTTAAAAGCGGCACAAATTGGGCACGCAGGCCCGTCTTACATTCGTCACTTCCAATCACTCATATTTTGTTCTTCAATAGTGCATTATACATTCATATTGGTAGAAAACACATTGTCAAATGAATGTTGTGAACATAAACAATGCAAATTACCATGTTATGAGACACATCTCCCACTCACCCACACATCACTCCACCCAGACACACACACCCCACCCATACACATCCAGGGACAAATACATATCCCACCAATTGACCAATCCCCCTTCCAATCGCCAACCCACACACCGCCACCACTCGTTCCCCCAAACCACACACACTCACCCACCATATAAACATTCTTAACCAACCCACACATCCCGCACCCATCCATATACACATATATACAAACACCCATACATCTAGACATAAAGATAAACAGATATATAGACAGATAGCCAGACAGTTAGTCAGAGAGCCAGATAGCCAGACAGACAGACAGATAGACTGACAGACAGACAGACAGACAGACAAATAGATAGATAGATAGATAGATAGATAGATAGAATAACGCCGACAGTCATGCACACACACATACACTGTAATAGTGAGCCAGATACTGTCATCACAGATGAAAACAGAGAAAGTGAGAGGTATAACCATAATAAATTACGACGAGTCATACCCGTTGCCACGCTGATCACTGAGTCATACACTCAGCCACACCGGCCTCCTGGCTAGCCACGTTACCACTCCGCTCCACCCTAAAACCACCCCGCGAATCGTCTTGCCCACCTCCTATATAACAAAAACCCATCTTACATCCACTCCATAGCCACTTCCCCACCAGAGGAAGAGTACACTACACTCACCCCTTAACAACGAATGGGAGCCTTTATCTAGCAACTTCTCTGTCTCTTAATTAGGAACGGACGTGTTTATCTAGCAACTCCGCCACTCCGCCACTCGCTCACCCTTAACAATTATCAGAAACACGTATCTAGCTACGCCTCCACTCATCCACTCTTTAACAACGAATGACACTAACCATACTCACCACAACCAATAATACTTACCATCTTTACTTTGTTAAGGTTTTCATTTGTAACCAGTGTGATGATAGTGTTGAATCTCCGTTCACTAGTGGTCATTCAAACCGTAACCCTCCCCTTAACAATGAATGACACTAAGTCATACCCACTGCAACCATTAATACTGGATCAGAAACCTTATGATGATAGTGTTCGGAAGCACTTATCTAGGTATTTCCCCACTCACCCACCCATTAACAACTAATGACACTAAACCATATCCACTAAACAACCAATAATACCGGCCATCTTAATCTTTAAGGTATTCATTTGTAACACGTAACTTGAGAATATTTTGATATAAATAGGGAGCTATATGATGCCCTAAATATCGGTGGTCTTGACATACCAGAGATTAGGTATGCTGATGATATAGTATTGTTATCCACAACTCAGACTGATATAGAAAACCTAAAAGCCTCAACCCAATTGAATAGTGAAAATCACAACTTGTATCTCAACATTGCAAAAACAAAGATAATGCATGCAGATAAAACGACTATGGAGAAAGAAGTATATGTTAATAAGGAAAAATTGGAGGTGGTGGAAAATTTTGAATATCTTGGGTCATTTATTACCAACAATGGTGACACAATGAAAGAAATTAAACGACGACTATCAGTTGCTCTTCAAAGACTAAAACAACTGAATAAATTATGGAATAGGACAGACAGAACTACAAAAATTAGATTTTTAAGAGCATGCATCTTTCCCATTGCAACATTCGCCTGTAAGACCTGGACACTTACTAAACAGGCTGAACAGCGCATAAATGCCTCTGAATATAAATTTTATAGACGAGTTCTAAAAATACCTTGGGTAAAGAAAAGAACAAATGCATCAATACTTCAAGAGCTGAATATTGGAGAACGTTGGCTATTAAAGACGATAAAACAAAGAAAATTGAAATATTTTGGTCACTTGAAACGTCACGAAAGTTTGGAGAGAACTATAATGGAGGGGAATATGCCTGAGAATAGAGGAAGAGGAAGGCCAAAGAGAAGATGGGTGCAGGATGTGGCGGATAATCTCCAGATGGGTGTATCCGACGCGGGACATCTTCCTTATAATCAGGGGTTTTCCGGAAGGTTGTTATGGGAGCAAGGTTCTGCAAAGGACATGCTACTGAATGAATGAATGAATCTTGAGAGTGTTTAAACCACTATGACTCTCTACAGATCACTAAAAACCACCATCCACCCGTTAGCAACGAATTTCACTAAGCCACAGCCACTACAATCAATAATACCGACCATCTTTACTTTTTAAGGCTTTCATTTGTAACCATATGATAATAATGTTGAAATCACTACGACCCTCTACAGATCACTAATAACCGCTATCTTTTATTTTAAATTACAAAGAAAAGTAAATAAATAAACATTTATTTCGCATTTAATTTACCTGTTAATTCTTAAAGTTTAACTTTTAAACACTCAAAACCGGAAGTAGTTAAGTACCAAAGAGCGCGAGATCTGAAAAATTGGGATGGCTTTTGTGCCGACACAAGGGGGCGATATAACACACATATAAGGATTTATACCGTGACCTCAGTGTGACCTCGGAGATCCCATCCCGATTTGGGGCTCCATTTAAACATCCCATACTACTCATATCTGTAATAGTTTTAACTCAAAGGTCTTTCTTTGATATTGAGTGACATTATTCTACCTTTTTGAGTAAAGAATGCACTAATATGTTTCCCTAACATACTTCTTTCTAAAATTCATCCCCACTGCACCTTAATGGTAATCTTTTCCAGAGTTTAGAAAAAAAAATGGAACATATTCCATATTGTTTTGTATTTTGTATACACACAG
Organism: Cepaea nemoralis; assembly: GCA_014155875.1. Taxonomy (NCBI): domain Eukaryota; kingdom Metazoa; phylum Mollusca; class Gastropoda; order Stylommatophora; family Helicidae; genus Cepaea; species Cepaea nemoralis. Next base: position 248,151 of record JACEFZ010012028.1, on the reverse strand, counting down.
ACGCACACAAACAAACACAAAAAAACAAACAAACAAATAAACAAACACACACACAACTGCTGCTACTACATATTACCAACGCTGACAGCACCATGTGAGTTGAAATGAACCAAACATATCGTTGGATAAAATGGGTTCAATATACGTTAATTGTGAGTGAGCATCCAGAATGAGCTCACATAGAATCTTTTTTTTTTTATTGCATATCCTTTACAGGACATCGCTGTCAACACCAGCATCTTTCAGCTGTATGTTGATTTCTTGGCAAGATTACGCTCAGTAGTTTGCCATTGCTTTCTGAGCGGCCGGCTCACATACCCCGTAAGTTACCGATGCGATTCGAACCACTGCTGATTCTCACCGTCATCACGTTACCCACGAGAGTATACGAGATTACCACGAAGCCAATGTCACACAGAATAGTGTTGTTAAATAAGTGTTGAGATCAAATACTTGTTAAAGTGATTTACACTGGTATTATGGATGTGTATTCCTGTGTGTGTGTGTGTGTGTGTGTGTGTGTGTGTGTGTGTGTGTGTGTGTGTGTGTGTGTGTGTGCGTTTATGTGTGTTTGTGTGCGTGAAATGAAGTGAACATACATTTGAGAGAGAGAAAGATGACAAAATCAAACAAGCTTAAATTGATCCCCATAAGTGAGGTTTATGCTGGCATGAATGGAAGTCGATAGACCTCCACCTGGTGCAGCCGTGTACAGGGCGAGAGAAAGAGAGCATTTGTCAGGCGGCAGAAAATGGTCGTATATAGGAAAGTAGATTATCTATTGATTCGTAAAGAGTTTATCATAAGTCAGATGTTCTACACGTACTACTGTCATGTGTAAAGTGTTTATCATACGCTCTTTTCAGGACCCATCACCCCACTGGTCCAAGCCTGACACCCAGCTCACCCCTGTGGCTCCTTGCAGCTGTCAGCATGCGACAGCGGCCACCCCCCGGGCAACAGCTGTGAGAGGCTGGCTAAACCAGGCGGGGGAGCCGATTTGGTGTTAAACCAATCGGTGAGCTAGGGTATGCCTTCCCAGCATGTGAAGACAGGACTCGGCAGAGCGCGCGGAAGAAATCATTCCTGATTCAACGGGCAAGACGGCGTTTACCTGCAAAGACTTGTGGAACGTAATGAGCGCGGCAAGGCCCGTAGCGCGCCCTGGTCATCCACTGCACCTGTATTCGTCTCCAGTCGTCTTGACTTGTCTTGCCACTGGACTCAGATGGACTCAGGCGAGAGAGTGAAGTCGACGAATTGTGCAAATCTTCCTCACGTTAATCCAATTCATCGCGCAAGTCATTCTTCGTGTAACTACTCACGGCTCCATACCCCACTGGTTGAAATGAATGGTCATCATCATTCTTGATAGACAAACAACACAGTTTATCATAAGTCAGATGTTCTACGTGTGTTACTGTCATGCGTAAAGTGTTTAACATACCGGCCATATTAATTTTTAAAGTTTTCATTTGTAACACGTATCTTGAGAGTGTGCTGCTGTCATGCGTAAAGTGTTTATCAAATCTGGAATCCTTCTACGTTGTCGTCTGCCTGTCCTCCACTTTACTGGACAAGCATGTCTTGTTAGAAATCTAGTCTCATGTCCTTTACAGGACCTCACAATCAAATTCAGCATTTTTTTTTTTTGTTTTTGTGTGCAGTTTTTGATTTACTAGGTAATGTTTTTTCGCTCAGTAGTTTGCCAATTCTATCTGACCGAACGACACCTCATACCATCGACATCAACGCAAAGCGGTCTGCTACCAAATAGCAACTGATTGTGAACCCCGGGCTCGGTGTGGCGGGAATTGTGAAACGCGCTCACTGCTGCTAAGCCACATAGCGTTTTTCTGTCTTGCTACATGCTCCCCAAACATTTCCCCTTCTCAGTTTCATATGTCTCAACAAACAACCTACAACAGTTCTGAGCCCTTGTTGGGTAGAGCTGCTTGTTCTTTTCTTCACCAAAATGAATGTGTATAGTCTTCTGTAACGCTAACATTCAAAGAGCACGTATGTGTTATGCGGCTGATGTGTTAAATGCCATTGTCTCAGGCCCTACATAGCGTGGGTGCATGTCCTTAGCATTCTGTATCTGCCTCCCCCCCCCCCCCCCCCCGCCTTCCTTCCGTTCTAGGGAATCTCTGTGGCCAAATGGTTACGTCGCCTGCCTCGTGCGCCGATGATCGAGGGTTTGATTACTGGCTATATGTTATAGGTTTATTAAAAGTAATTTGATATTGTTAAGTTAATGTTATAAGTTTATTGTGATAATTTGATATTGTTCTACTAACGTTATAGGTTTCAGTTGTTTTAAAGCGTCTTTGTTAACACTTGCCATGACTGTGAAAATGTATATATTATAATATTTTTATTATTATATTATTATTACATATTTTTTATTATTATTATAATATTATATTAGTGAGTGTTTATAGAAAACAATAGCAAAGGCAGGTGGGGATAAATGAAGAATAATACGTTTGTTAAGTTAATTGTTTGTTTCTGTTTCTTTATTTCGTGTTGGAAGTCCCAGGTCAAGCTGGTGTCGAACGTGCCTGAGTAACGAGTGTTGCCTGGATACCGAAAAAGAAACAACACCCAAGGATGCAACTGATGAAACTGACGAGGATTTCAAGGAGAAATTACAATTTTTGAAGCGGAGACGTGCTTCAACAGAAGCCTACATCGACCATCTAGACAAAGTAAATACCGCGTGCAAGCTGCATATTGTAAGGCAGCCATATCTGCTCTCCCAGGATCACCTCCCCCCATGGCTGACAGATGTGTTAGAGCGGGGTTTTAGCATTCCTATTGTACCCGCCTTTCCAACATCGAAAGAAGCTTTTGTTGAGCTTGTTTCTGAATTAGACCTACACCATGCAGACGATGCACTACTGCAAGATTACGAACATGCTGCGCTCTATGCAAGACGGCTTAGATTGGGGACTGTGGGTAAGAGTCAATCGAGGCGCGCTTCAGTTTCTTCACGGAATCCACATTATTTTCTGTGTGAAGAAATAACCGACGGAAGTGCATGTGCAGACTCCGGAAATGATTGTACAGAAGGTACAGACAAGAATTATTTCACTCAAATGCTTGTTGAAAATCGGGCAAATTTAAGAAACAAAACATCCAGAGCTACCCGCCTTGCTTACACCAGCAATGATATACAGTGCTGTAACGAAAGAGCGTCGTCTGGTACTTCATATGAAAGAATGCCTCATAAAAATCTGAAAGCCGGAAGAGACGTTGTATTTCTTGAGAAAGACTTGCAACAAGTCGAAAGTTCTTTGACATGGATCCCTCTTTTTATGTCCTCGAATGCGATAATACAAGAATGTAGGAGTGAAAGAATCTTAATCACGGGGGAATTCCCGACAGACACATTCGGCAATCTACAGTTTAAACTGGTGCTCTTTCCAGGGAAAAGAGTTGGCACAAAGTACATGCGACTTACCGGTTCATTTCTAAGATGCTCAGAAAGAACCAGGTACAATTTGAAATGGAAATATGACATACTCATCGCCACGACTTTTGCCTCGAACATGAGTGAATCTGTGTAACCTGCTCATATCACTATGTAACATAGATATCATGATTTTATCATAAGATGGTAGCTTTTGAATTCATATTTCAACAATAGTTTAAAAGTTATCAAATATAATAACCTAGCACTTATTTGGCGAATCAGTACACGAAGAGCCGCTCTGCAAATAAATCCCAACTAATGATGGAAACGAGGGATTTTCTTCAGCCTGCTGAATGCTAACAGCATTCCACAAATCTGAAACAAGTATCAGTAGACAAACTAAACATAGCATGTCCTTTGCAGAACCTCGCACCCATACAACCTTTCGCAAAACTTCTCAGTCATAAGCAAGATGTCCCGCGTCCGAAACACCCATCTGGAGATCAACTGCCATATCCTGCACCCATCTTCCCTTTGGCCTTCCTCTTCTTCTCTTCCCGGACCATGGTGTTAGGATTTCTTGGAAAGTTTTACAGAAGATAGTGTAAACTACACACATTCAATGCAAATGCTGATTAGATCCTATTGAAATGCTGATGCTCGGGAAGGTTAGCCCGGTCAACAAATGCCCGCAGAAGTCGGATGTGTCGGCCTAAGGGCGGAAGAACGCAGCTCTGCTGTAAACAGGCACAACGCAATCACGTCCGAAAAAAAAAGGAAAAAAAAACTCCGGATGAACGCAGAAGAAGAAATGCTGATGTGTTGACAATGAAATATCTAAAACCAGTGGAGGATACAGTGCCACCCCTGGACTATACACAGCCAGTCTGTGTGTGCTGTGCTAGCCATGACCTAGTTACAATTAATACGCCTCTCAATAGTTATGAGGTCCAGTGCTGGTATTGGTCATCTCGCTGTATTCAGATTTTGAACAGGGAGGGGCATGGAAGCTCTAGGACACGGTCACCGTGGTGATAATATTTTCGAACTAATAGCAAGAAAAGTCCCAATAGCAGGTACATTACGATAGTTGCAAACCCCCTTTGGGGTTTCCAGGACGTGAACGCAAATACTTGTACATCGGATTTATGAATTAAAACTCGGTCTTACAAAGGATTTACACATGACCAGTCAGTCAACCAACCAACCAGCCAGCCAGCGTATCAACCAGCCAACCAGCCAGCCAACATATCAACCAACCAATCAGTCGGTTAACTTATCAACCAACCAACCAGTTAACCAACCAACCAGACAGCCAACCTATCAACCAACCAACCAACCAAACCAGTCGGCCAACCTATCAACCAATCAACCAACCAACCAGCAAGCCAGCCTATCAACCAACCAGCCAGCCAGCCTATCAACCAACCTATCAACCAACCAACCAGCCAGCCAGCCAACATGTCAACCAACCAGTCAACCAACCATCCAGCCAACCTATCAACCAACATATCAACCAATCAACCAGTCAGCCTATCAACCAACCAACCAACCAGAAAGCCAACATATCAACCAACCATCCAGTCAACCAACCAGCCAGCCTAACATATCAACCAACCATCCATTCAACCAACCACCCAGCCAGCCAACCTATTTATCAACCAACCTATCAACCTATCAACCAACCAGCCAGCCAACCCATCAACCAACCAACCAGCCAGCCAATCTTTCAACCAACCAACCAGCCAAACAGCCAACCTATCAACCAACCAACCAGCCAGCTAACCTATCAACCAACCAACCGGCCAACCAACCTATTAATCAATAAGTCTGCCGGCCAGCCAACCTATCAATGAACCAACCAGTCAACCAACCAACCAGCCAACCTATCAATCAACCAACCAGTCAACCAACCAACCCACCAGCCAACCTATCAATCAACCAACCAGTCAACCAACCAAGTGTTAAAATGTATTTATTCTTAGTAGAAGAATATAAGATCCTTGTTGCTGATAAGAAAGTTTCATTTTGATTAATGTTTATTATAGCACAGATTGCGATTACAATTTATGTAAACACAGTTGTGACTAGACTTCTGACAGAAACGGTTACACATTTGTACCAGGCCGCTAGAAGATCAAGATGTTATTTAAACAACAATACGTATACATATATGGTAATGATGAAAAATTGGAGGCGGTGGAATATTTTGAATATCTTGGGTCATCGATTACCAACAACGGCTACAAAATGAAAGAAATTAAACGACAACTATCTATTGCTCTTCAAAGACTAAAACAACTGAATAAATTATGGAGTCGGACAGACAGAACTACAAAAAATTAGATATTTAAGAGCATGCATCTTTCCCATTGCAACATACGCCTGTAAGACATGGACACTTACTAAACAAGCTGAGCAGCGCATAAATGCCTTTAAATATAAATGTTATAGACGGGTTCTAAGAATATCTTGAATAAAGAAAAGAACAAATGCATCCATACTTCAAGAACTGAATATTGAAGAAGGTTGGCTATTAAAGACGATAAAACAAATAAATTGAAATATTTTGGTCACTTGAAACGTAATGCAAGTTTGGAGAGAACAATAATGCAGGGAAATATGCCTGGGAAGAGAGGAAAAGGACGGCCAAAGAGAAGATGGGTGTAGGAATGTGATGGATGAACTCCAGATGGGTGTATCGGAAGTGGGACATCTTGCTCGTGATCGAGAAGATTTTCGGAAGGTTGTTACGGGAGCGATGTTCCGCAAAGGACATGCTACTGAATGAATGAATACATAGAAACACTGTTTTTAAAGAGGACAAGCTTGTGTTCGAATCCTCATCGAAGTGTGGATTTTTTTGGGGTTTAATCTCCTAAGTGGACCCGGTCTCAAATGGCTACCAGAAAACTGCTCTGGAATGTAAAGAGGGCGGCTTGATAATGAGAACACCGAGTGCTGATTAACTATACAACAATGGGACCAGTAACATATAACAATGTACATTAAGACACGGAAACAGGTCCCCGCCTTCTACATTTTACAGCCACTTTTTATCCTTACCCCCAACAAAAACAACAATAAACACATGGGAACATTAATAAACACATGTAGGTAGTTATGCTGTGTAACTTACCCACATACTAAAGCAGAGATATTGTGATCTACTTTAATATTTGATGAAGTTTACACACTACACTGTAATTATACCCTATGAGATAATGGAAACTTAGTAATAAACTATCTTGCATTAATTTGTAATGTATTTCATTTATTAGAAATGCTTGTTATATGAATACAGCAAATTAAGATGAACATAATTATGCGAGAGTGTTATTTTGGTCAAGTTATTGGTTGAATTGCTATTATATGTTACCTTCTGTCTCTGTTTCAATGAAATGCGCGAACACACACTCACACGTTGTATGGTTGTATGTACCTATTTAAAAAAAAAAAAAAAAACTAGTTCCAATAAATAGTATGTATCATATCGCTATGTAACAAAGATAGTCTAAAAGTCAACGCCATTAAATTCCTTCATTCATTGTCTGCCATGCCGGTAAGCGTGGGCGGTCATGCTCTGCCATCTCATTCGATCACCAGAGTCGTGGATCAGCTCGTCTTTCTGTCTCGACCATGCCACGTGACCAAACAATCCAGGTATTTACTTATCGGTCTTCCCCTTGGTCTGTTCCCTTCGATCTTGCCAGTTGTCACCAAGTTCTCCAATTTATCTCTTCTCATAACATGCCCAAAAAATTTTGACTGTCTACATCTAATGTCTATAATCAGTTTACGATCTTCATTTGTTTCTTGAAGGACTTGTTCATTGGTTTTTCTATCTGTCCATGGTATTCTTTGCATTTTCCTCAGAAACCACATTTCCACAGCCATCGGATGTTTTTCAGCTTGTCTGCTCATTGTCCACGCCTCACATCCATATAAAAGTACAGGTTCTATGTAGCACTTCAACACTCTTTTTCTCGTTTCAATTGATATCTTTTTATTGGTCAGTATGTTTTTCATCTTGCAAAAGGCTACCTTCGCCATGGCAATTCTTGTTCTAATCTCTTCAAGGCATCTCCCATCAGATGTTATGACTGTTCCGAGATAGTTGTACCGATTCACTTGTTTAAGAATATGCCCATTTACTTGTATATTACATTGTGGTATTTCTTCCTTCCTAGTGACGACCATAATCTGTGTCTTCTTACAATTCAATTCTAACCCTAGTTGTTCACTGTGTGCAACAACCGCATCTACTAAATTTTGCAGGTCCTGTTCATTGTCTGCAATCAAGACTGTATCATCTGCGTATCTAATGTTATTGATGTATCGTCCCCCAATGTTGATTCCTTCCATATCTTCTATATTTCTGAAAATATGTTCACTGTACAGGGAAAAAAGATCTGGAGACATTACACATCCCTGTCTCACACCTCTCTTAATAGGCTGATATTGACCTACTTCATTATCAATTCTTATGGCAGCTTGTTGTTTCCAATATATGTTTTTTACAAGTCTAAGGTCTTTTCCATCAATTTGTAGATCTTCAAGCATCCTTATCATGTCGACATGTCTCACTTTATCGAAAGCCTTTGTGTAGTCAATAAAGCAGAGGTGTAGATCTTTGTTTACTTCTATAGAACGTTCAATTACTGTTCTCAGTATGTACACAGCATTTACTGTACCCTTGCCTTCTACAAACCCACATTGTTCCTCTCCTATTTCAGGTTGTATTTTCTTCCTAACTCTTTGCATGATAATTCTTAGCAAAATCTTCGTGATGTGACTCATTATACTAATTGTTCGATGTTGATCACATTCCTGATTTCTTTGGGATTGCAATAAATACAGAAATACAGAATTCATGAGCTATATCTCCAGTATCATATATGGTATTCAGGAGTCTGGTAACTTTATCTATTCCGTATTCTTCTAAAGCATTAATCATTTCTGTTGTGATGCTGTCTGAACCGGGGGTCTTGCCAGATTTCATATGGTTAAGAGCATTCTGAACCTCTATCTTCAAAATTGATGGTCCTTCATTATTATTTTGAATATCATACTGTTCTTCTCTGTTATCATCATAAAGGTTTTTCACATAATCTGACCATACATGCAAAATCTGATTTTTTCCTATTATGACTTTTCCATCGTTTGTCTTTCCTGCTGATGTATGTGTTCTTTGATTAGTAAGCTCCTGAATTCTTTTGTGCATTAGTTTGGTATTTTTACTGTTGTGTTGTGTTTCAATTTCTATGCAATTTTTCTCGAGCCATGCTTGTTTTGCTCCTTACATAATGTTCTGACTTTTCTGTGAATTTCTTCATATTTGGCAGGATTATTTTTGTTCTGTCTTCTTGTTTCCATTAGCTGTAAAATTTATTCAGTCATCCATGTCTGACGAACCACTTTCTTTAACTTTGGAATCGTTTTTTCTGCAGCTAAACTGATTGAATTCTTCAACATTTCCCATTGATCATCCACATCTTGATTGATCTTACCAACAGTCCAGACGACAAAAATTAAACAACCATCTTCTTGAAAAAGTTAACAGCTTCACGTACCTAGGAAGCTAAATGACATTATAGGGGATCCAACGCCAGAAATATTTTCTAGAATCACACTGGCATCTGGTGCCTTCAATAAACTGTCAAACATCTGGAAGTGAAAGTCAACTTCGACGAAACTTAAAATCTTCAACTCTTGTGTGATTCCAGTGCTAACGTATGGATGTGAGAGTTGGAAATCAACGGCAGCCTTAGATAAAAAAAAGAAGACAATTTTGAGAACATATGTCTTAGAAGTCCTCTAAAAATACTGGAGAGTTTTGGTCATAGTCTTGGCAAAATCATAACTAAAATAAATAAACTTAGAGTAGGAACATTGAATGTTAGGACATTAAATGAGCTAGGAAAATTGACCAATGTTCTAAGAGAGATGGATAGCATGAAAATGAATATACTAGGCGTTAGTGAGATGAGATGGAAGGGATCGGGCAAAATTATAGCTGACAATCACACAATAATTTATTCTGGAGGGGATAGGCCTACACATGAAAAAGGTGTAGGAATAATATTAGACGAAAAAACAGCCAAGTCAATTAATGGATACTGGTGTATTTCAGATAGAGTAGTTATGGTAAAAATCAAAGGCAAACCAATAGACATAAATATTATACAGGTATATGCACCAACAACAAGCAGTAGTGATGAAGAAATACAACACTTTTACGACGAAATAGAAATGGTGATGGCTCAAATTGGATCACAGGAAATAAAAATAATACTTGGTGATTTTAATGCAAAAGTAGGAAAGGGGAAAATGGAGGATGTAGTGGGGAATTATGGTTTAGGTACAAGAAATGAAAGAGGAGAAAAGCTAATAGAATGGGCAAATATCAATGATATGATAATTGGAAACACATGGTTTAAACACCATAAAAGACGACTGTACACATGGAAAAGCCCTGATAAGAAAATATGTAACCAAATTGACTACATACTAATTAATAAAAGATTTAGAAATGCTTTAATTAATGTAAAGACAATGCCTGGTGCTGACTGTAATAGTGATCATGTACCACTATGTGGACAAATAAAAGTAAGATTAAAGAGAGGGAAAAGAATGGTTAAGAACATGAGACTTAATAAAGAGGTTCTGAAAATAGATAAAGAACTGCAAGAACAATACAGAGTGACTGTGAAAAATAGGTACAATGCGATAGCTAAAATACAGAATATAAATGAACAATGGGAAATGTTAAGGGACTCCATTCATCAAACTAGCAAAGAAGTATTACCGGAGAGAGGCAAAATAGCTAAGAAAAAATGGATGAATGAAGAAATCTTAAAACTGATGGACAAAAGAAAACAGAGTAAAAATGACAAACAAGAATACGCTAAGATAAATAAAGAAATAAAAGATAAATGTGGGAAGGCTAAAAGAAAGTTGGTTAAACGAGCAATGCAAAAAAATTGAATTAAATTCCATTAATGATACAAAAAATATGTACAGACAAATCAGTGAGCTTACAGGAAGAAAAATAAGAATAAATACAGGGTGTTTGAAATCAAAAACAGGAAAGATATTATTAGAGGAAGGTGCTATAATGAAGAGGTGGAATGAGTATATAAGAGAATTATATGACGGAGAAAGGGAAGAATTAACAGAAGATAGTAACTTAGAAGGTCCACCTATTCTGAAAGAAGAAGTCGCTGACGCTATGAAACAGTATGAAGAAAGGAAAAACAGCTGGGCCAGATGAAATCACAATAGAAGAATTAGAAGTGTTGGGAGAATTTGGAGTAGGTATATTAACCAAAATGTTGAATGATATTTACAGTAGTGGATATTTACCCAGTGATATGCTGAAATCTGTATTTATTGCTATACCAAAATGACCAGGAGCAATTGATTGTGAAGATTTTCGTACAATTAACCTTATAAACCATATCACTAAGCTTCTACTCAGAATCATAATGAGAAGAACCAAAAGAAAATAAAAATGGAAATTAGTGAAGAACAGTATGGATTTGTGGAAGGAAAGGGCACAAACAATGCAATTTATACATTACGGACACTAATAGAAAGGTCAATAGAGAAACAGAGAGACATATATTTGTGCTTCATAGATTATACTAAGGCATTTGATAAAGTAAAACATGATGAACTGATTAAAATGTTGGAAGATATCAACATTGATGGAAAAGATTTAAGAATAATAAAGAATGTTTACTGGAACTAAGTAGCAGCAATTAAAATGGGAAATAAAGAGGGTAGTTACGAACAGATAAAGCTAGGAGTACGACAAGGGTGTGTCTTGTCACCAGATCTTTTCTCCCTGTATAGCGAAGTAATAATGAGAGAGATCAAAGAGATGCCAGGAATACTAGTTGGAGGTTATAATATAAATAATATACGCTATGCAGATGACACAGTATTGGTGGCGGATAATTCAACAGACCTACAACAATTATTAGACGTTGTAGTAACAGAGAGTGCAAGGAAAGGACTCTCCTTGAATATCAAGAAAACAGTAACAATGGTAATATCAAAGAAAATGGTGACACCAAAATGTGACATAGAAATAGAAGGGAAAATCCTTAACCAAGTGGATAATTTTAGATACCTATGGGCATTTATAACATCAGATGGAAGATGTACAATAGAGATTAGGAGCAGAATAGGGCAGGCAAAAGCCGCATTTCAGAAAATGAAGAGTATCTTATGCAATAAGTCACTATCACTGAATGTAAGAAAGAGAGTGCTGAAATGCTATGTAGAACCAGTTTTGCTGTATGGCAGTGAATCTTGGAATGTAAATGAACAAATTAAGAAGAAATTAGAAGCAACAGAGATGTGGTTCCTGAGACGAATGTTGCGAATTCCTTGGACTGCCAGAGTAACTAACGACGACTGCCTGAAACAGGCTAATGAAACTAGAACATTATATACAACAATAAGACAGAGACAAACATCTTTCTTCGGTCATGTGATGAGAAGAGAGGCATTGGAGAACATCGTAACAACTGGAAAGATCGAGGGGAAGAGAGGCAGAGGCAGACCAAGAGAAATGATGCTGGATGGATTGAGACGGTGGCATGGAGGAATATCAGCAGCAGAGTTGATCCAGAAAACCAAAGACCGAGATCTGTGGAGAGCCATGAACGCCTACGCCAGCCGGCACGGCACTTGATGATGATGATGATGTCTTAGAAGAATTCTAAACTCCAGTGGAAAGATTTCAGAACCAATACGCAAATAAGACATGAGACTAAGCAAGATATTGTATCCAATTTTATAAGAAAACGCCGTTGGAACTACATCGGCCATGTACTCAGAATGGACAAGACAAGACTCCCCAAACAAGCCCTCTTATGGTCACCAGTAGGGGAAAACAAAACGTGGAAGACCAAGATAGAACCCTGCGTAGAACCATCATCAGAGATGGCTCATTCAACGGCCAAGTTGAACATCCCAGGATCTACAACAGGTAGCAGCGAACGCCGGACATGGAGAGCCATGACTTCTGCCCTATGTGCCGCCTTAAGCTCAAGAGGAAAGTCTAACTAAATAACTAATCCACATCTTGAAATAGGATCTCTAGATCAGACAATACATCAATTCGTTCTTTACTTCTATGTTAAATTATCTTGTATTTCTTTGTCAGCTTTCAATTTGCACAAATCATATTTATTGTTTCTGAAGGGCCATTTCATATGTTTAAGAGCATTCTGAACTTCTATCTTCAAAATTGATGGTCTTTCATTATTATTTTGAATATCATACTGTTCTTCTCTGTTATCACCATACAGGTTTTTCACATAATCTGAAAATACATGCAAAATCTGATTTTTTCCTATTATGACTTTTCCATCGTTTGTCTTTAGGGAGCCTGCTGATGTATGTGTTCTTTGATTAGTAAGCTCCTGAATTCTTTTGTGCATTAGTTTGGTATTTTCACTGTTGTGTTGTGTTTCAATTTCTATGCAATTTTTCTCGAGCCATGCTTGTTTGCTCCTTACATAATGTTCTGACTTTTCTGTGAATTTCTTCCATATTTGGCAGGATTATTTTTGTTCTGTCTTCTTGTTTCCATTAGCTGTAAAATTTATTCAGTCATCCATGTCTGACGAACCACTTTCTTTAATTTTGGAATCGTTTTTTTCTGCAGCTAAACTGATTGAATTCTTCAACATTTCCCATTGATCATCCACATCTTGATTGATCTTACCAACAGTCCAGACGACAAAAATTAAACAACCATCTTCTTGAAAAAGTTAACAGCTTCACGTACCTAGGAAGCTAAATGACATTATAGGGGACCCAACGCCAGAAATATTTTCTAGAATCACACTGGCATCTGGTGCCTTCATAAAACTGTCAAACATCTGGAAGTGAAGTCAACTTCGACGAAACTTAAAATCTTCAACTCTTGTGTGATTCCAGTGCTAACGTATGGATGTGAGAGTTGGAAATCAACGGCAGCCTTAGATAAAAAAAAAAAAAAAGACAATTTTGAGAACATATGTCTTAGAAGTCTTCTAAAAATACTGGAGAGTTTTGGTCATAGACCATAACTTTAGGAAGGGAAAATCCCAACTGCACCTCCCCGTGGTAGAGGATGGAAACACACCACGGTGTGGCTAACACAGCTCTGGGGACCGAGTATCCACTGGAATAAGTGGACAACTCTGCAGCTGAGCAGAGCATGACACTCACTTGTCCTTACAATCGGAAATGGCTGTCAAAGGCAGAGGTAAAAAGATCCCCATGTGAATGTGAAAGGCAAGGGGAAACCACCACACTATCTTCCCAAGACTTCATGGCAAAACATATATCAGAGTTAGTGAACGACGTTAATGGCTGTCTTAGGACATCCTCGTCCGGTAGGGACAGTCATGAGCCACAGGTGACACCAGACCGTCATCCAGCTACTGATGGCAAAATCATAACTAAAATAAATAAATTTAGAGTAGGAACATGGAATGTTAGGACATTAAATGAGCTAGGAAAGTTGACCAATGTTCTAAGAGAGATGGATAGCATGAAAATGAATATACTAGGCGTTAGTGAGATGAGATGGAAGGGATCGGGCAAAATTATAGCTGACAATCACACAATAATTTATTCTGGAGGGGATACACATGAAAAAGGTGTAGGAATAATATTAGACGAAAAAACAGCCAAGTCAATTAATGGATACTGGTGTATTTCAGATAGAGTAGTTATGGTAAAAATCAAAGGCAAACCAATAGACATAAATATTATACAGGTATATGCACCAACAACAAGCAGTAGTGATGAAGAAATACAACACTTTTACGACGAAATAGAAATGGTGATGGCTCAAATTGGATCACAAGAAATAAAAATAATACTTGGTGATTTTAATGCAAAAGTAGGAAAGGGGAAAATGGAGGATGTAGTGGGGAATTATGGTTTAGGTACAAGAAATGAAAGAGGGGAAAAGCTAATAGAATGGGCAAATATCAATGATATGATAATTGGAAACACATGGTTTAAACACCATAAAAGACGACTGTACACATGGAAAAGCCCTGATAAGAAAATACGCAACCAAATTGACTACATACTAATTAATAAAAGATTTAGAAATGCTTTAATTAATGTAAAGACAATGCCTGGTGCTGACTGTAATAGTGATCATGTACCACTATGTGGACAAATAAAAGTAAGATTAAAGAGAGGGAAAAAATGGTTAAGAACATGAGACTTAATAAAGAGGTTCTGAAAATAGATAAAGAAATGCAAGAACAATACAGAGTGACTGTGAAAAATAGGTACAATGCGATAGCTAAAATACAGAATATAAATGAACAATGGGAAATGTTAAGGGACTCCATTCATCAAACTAGCAAAGAAGTATTACCGGAGAGAGGCAAAATAGCTAAGAAAAAATGGATGAATGAAGAAATCTTAAAACTGATGGACAAAAGAAAACAGAGTAAAAATGACAAACAAGAATACGCTAAGATAAATAAAGAAATAAAAGATAAATGTGGGAAGGCTAAAGAAAGTTGGTTAAACGAGCAATGCAAAAAAATTGAATTAAATTCCATTAATGATACAAAAAATATGTACAGACAAATCAGTGAGCTTACAGGAAGAAAAATAAGAATAAATACAGGGTGTTTGAAATCAAAAACAGGAAAGATATTATTAGAGGAAGGTGCTATAATGAAGAGGTGGAATGAGTATATAAGAGAATTATATGACGGAGAAAGGGAAGAATTAACAGAAGATAGTAACTTTGAAGGTCCACCTATTCTGAAAGAAGAAGTAGCTGACGCTATGAAACATATGAAAAAAGGAAAAACAGCTGGGCCAGATGAAATCACAATAGAAGAATTAGAAGTGTTGGGAGAATTTGGAGTAGATATATTAACCAAAATGTTGAATGATATTTACAGTAGTGGATATTTACCCAGTGATATGCTGAAATCTGTATTTATAGCTATACCAAAAAGACCAGGAGCAATTGATTGTGAAGATTTTCGTACAATTAACCTCATAAACCATATCACTAAGCTTCTACTCAGAATCATAATGAGAAGAACAAAAAGAAAATAAAAATGGAAATTAGTGAAGAACAGTATGGATTTGTGGAAGGAAAGGGCACAAACAATGCAATTTATACATTACGGACACTAATAGAAAGGTCAATAGAGAAACAGAGAGACATATATTTGTGCTTCATAGATTATACTAAGGCATTTGATAAAGTAAAACATGATGAACTGATTAAAATGTTGGAAGATATCAACATTGATGGAAAAGATTTAAGAATAATAAAGAATGTTTACTGGAACCAAGTAGCAGCAATTAAAATGGGAAATAAAGAGGGTAGTTACGAACAGATAAAGCTAGGAGTACGACAGGGGTGTGTCTTGTCACCAGATCTTTTCTCCCTGTATAGCGAAGTAATAATGAGAGAGATCAAAGAGATGCCAGGAATACTAGTTGGAGGTTATAATATAAATAATATACGCTATGCAGATGACACAGTATTGGTGGCGGATAATTCAACAGACCTACAACAATTATTAGACGTTGTAGTAACAGAGAGTGCAAGGAAAGGACTCTCCTTGAATATCAAGAAAACAGTAACAATGGTAATATCAAAGAAAATGGTGACACCAAAATGTGACATAGAAATAGAAGGAAAAATCCTTAACCAAGTGGATAATTTTAGATACCTAGGGGCATTTATAACATCAGATGGAAGATGTACAACAGAGATTAGGAGCAGAATAGGGCAGGCAAAAGCCGCATTTCAGAAAATGAAGAGTATCTTATGCAATAAGTCACTATCACTGAATGTAAGAAAGAGAGTGCTGAAATGCTATGTAGAACCAGTTTTGCTGTATGGCAGTGAATCTTGGAATGTAAATGAACAAATTAAGAAGAAATTAGAAGCAACAGAGATGTGGTTCCTGAGACGAATGTTGCGAATTCCTTGGACTGCCAGAGTAACTAACGACTGACTGCCTGAAACAGGCTAATGAAACTAGAACATTATATACAACAATAAGACAGAGACAAACATCTTTCTTCGGTCATGTGATGAGAAGAGAGGCATTGGAGAACATCGTAACAACTGGAAAGATCGAGGAGAAGAGAGACAGAGGCAGACCAAGAGAAATGATGTTGGGTGGATTGAGACGGTGGCATGGAGGAATATCAGCAGCAGAGTTGATCCAGAAAACCAAAGACCGAGATCTGTGGAGAGCCATGAACGCCTACGCCAGCCGGCACGGCACTTGATGATGATGATGATGTCTTAGAAGAATTCTAAACCTCCAGTGGAAAGATTTCAGAACCAATACGCAAATAAGACAAGAGACTAAGCAAGATATTGTATCCAATTTTATAAGAAAACGCCGTTGGAACTACATCGGCCATGTACTCAGAATGGACAAGACAAGACTCCCCAAACAAGCCCTCTTATGGTCACCAGTAGGGAAAACAAAACGTGGAAGACCAAGAGAGACCCTGCGTAGAACCATCATCAGAGATGGCTCATTCAACGGCCAAGTGAACATCCAGGATCTACAACAGGTAGCAGCGAACCGCCGGACATGGAGAGACATGACTTCTGCCCTATGTGCCGCCTTAAGCTCAAGAGGAAAGTCTAACTAAATAACTAATCCACATCTTGAAATAGGATCTCTAGATCAGACAATACATCAAATTCGTTCTTTACTTCTATGTTAAAATTATCTTGTATTTCTTTGTCAGCTTTCAATTTGCATAAATCATATTTATTGTTTCTGGTTGTATACTTGACTATCTTTAACTTTACCTTCAGTCTGCCTGTAACTAAACTGTGATCACTGTAACAGTCTGCATTGGGAACTGTTTTTACGACTGTTAGAACATTTCGAAACCTTCTGCTAATCAGGATGTAATCTATCTGATTTTTAATCCTGCTGTCTGGACTCTTCCATGTCCATAATCTTCTAGGATGTTGTTTAAACCAGGTATTTCCTACAACCATTTCTTGTTCTTTTGCCCATTCTACAAGTCTGTATCCTCTTTCGTTTCTCTCTCCCAAACCATGGTTGCCCTCACTGCATCCATCGCCTTGATTTCCCACTTTTGCATTGAAATCACCCATTATAATATTTATTTCTGATTGTTTTTTACATTTCTTCGAAGCAAGCTCCATGTCATTATAAAATTCGTCTATACTTTCTTCATTGCATTCACTTGTTGGAGCATATATTTGAATGACATTTATTGCAAAAGGTCTTCCGTTTAATTTTACTAATAAAACTCTGCCTGACACAGCCCAATAACCTTTAATAGAATTTGATGTTTGCCGATCCAACGAAATGGCTACACCTCTTTGCCGTTCTTCTCCCCCAGAATAAATAATCTTACAATCCTCTCCTGTCTTGATCCATGCCCCTCTCCATCTGGTTTCACACATTCCTAATATATTAATATTCTCTCTTCGCATTTAAATGTGTGCTGTTATCCAATTTTCCATCTGCATTCATTGTTCTGACATTCCAGGTTCCTACCTACAATGATAATAATCTTTTTTACCTAGAGGCCTGCTGACGGTCTGGAGTCACCTGGTGCACATGACTATCCCTACCGGTTGAGGCTGCTCCTATGGAGCACCCATCCACACCGTTTCTCTGAATGTCGATGATATCGCAAAACATAATATTCTTGGCATCCGTGAAGAAGGTTGTTTGCCATTGCTTTCCTTCTTAGCAGTGACCATACTGGTCAATATTTCGGTGTTGAGGTGATGTCACTGGCGCCATCTGTTGTTTTTAATCTTAGAAAGCGCCGGAATAAAATACTAAGTGCAAAGAACGAGGGGCGGGGTGAGATGGCGAGTGGTGAGATGGCTACCTAAGTGCTTCCGAACCACTAGCAATTTCATCTCATTAAAGGAAAGCCTTAAAGAAACAAGTAAAGATGGCCTTTCTTGTCGTCGTGGGTGTCGGGTTCGAATCTCGATGCTTTCTCGTTGGTAAAGTCACCAGCCGGCAGCTTATGGGGGTGCGTAGTTGGTCATATTGGGGTGTGGTGGGATATCACCAATGTGTAACTGGGGTGTCTAGTGGGTTCCCTACCATGCGAAAGCTTTGAATCTCACTGTGTGGTTGGGGTAGTGTGGTGGTGGTCGAGTATGTAACGGTGCTAGGTTCTTTCATTGGCGGTTCTAATCACGCTGCTGGTGGATAACTATAGCCAACATTGGCCCCTGCGGTTCGAATCCATCTGTGTCGCTTTGCCTTCTCATAAGAAACCTCAGTTCCATAGCCAGCAGATTCAGCGTGACTGCCCAGTGTCTTCACATTCATACAAAAGTACAGGTTCTATGTAGCACCGCAACAATCTTTTTCTCGTAGCAATTGACATCTTTTTATTGGTCATTATGTTTTTCATCTTGCAAAAGGTTATCTTCGCCATGACGATTTGTTGTTCTAATATCTTCAAGTCATCTCCCATCAGTTGTTATAGCTGTTCTGAGATACTTGTTTCTATTCACTTGTTTCCAAATATTCCCATTTACTTGTATATTACATTGTGGTTCTTCCTAGTGACGATCATAAGCCGTGTCAATTTATAATTTAATTATAACCCTAGTTGTTCACTGTGTATAACAACCGCCTCTACTAAATATTGCAGATCCTGCACAGTGTCTGTTGATGACATAAATTATATGAAGGCAGTTGACAATTGAAATTAGATGAAGACATTTGATAACATAAATTAAATGAAGACATTTGACTAGGAATACTTAATAAAGATACGAAAAAAAGGAGATCTACCGGCTTGAGAAAAGCAAATAAGTATGTTCATGTCAGTTCCTGTGAACATATTTAGCAGAATCATTCTGAATAGTATATGAATATTTAGCTTTAAGGTGAAATCAGTACTGCGGTACAGATCGGAAACAAGAAGAACGACTAAACCAATTACTAATAAACAACAAACATTCATTAACGGGCGCCCATGTAGTTCACCACTGGCGTTCATGTCTTCTTCGTCAATTAGTATAATGCCTGAAGTCAAATTTGCGGCTTAAAATGTGTTTTCATAGTATATGTATATATGAAGATATATTCAAGGTGATTTCCAAGGACAATATTCCCAATGTCACACGATCCAAAATACCGATTTCGCTCAAACTTAAACATTAAGAGTGAAAAAAGTATGTTGTAGACACTGTTTTTCATTTGTTTCTTGTAGGACTTGATCATCTATTGTTCTATCTGGTCATGGTATGTATATTTTCACCACATCTCCACTGATGGGGTTCATCTTGTCTCATCATTGCCCACGCTTCACAGTCATACAAAAGTACATATTCTATGAAAGACAGAGGCACTTTGCGGCTATTATTAACCAATATGTAAGTATTTGTAAATAAAGATACACAGAGCTGTCTTTATATAACGACAACAAAGGTATTTAGCTGTATAAAACAACCGTAGGAGTGATGTGAGCAGCGGTGCCAGTCGGGAATACGTGTCTTTAATTAACAACTAGAGGGTCATACATCGACGAGTGTTTAACGCAGTTTATCAGATGTATAATATTACATACCTTAAGAAAAAACCAAGAGTGCGGAGTGATGAGTCATTAGTCTGTATAAGTGGTTCTTTAACATATACTCTGGCGTGATAAGTTGAAGCATTCGGTAATGTAAAAGAGGGAAAGAACTGACGTTGATGATTATGTATTGTAAAATGTCTTTTCAGATAAAAGGTCAAGACACGTTTGACATAACTATAGGAGCAATAATTTCCCTACTGTTTATAAGTTTAGACGAGATATTTATAAATTTGGTTGAAATGTTTCTTGCTTTGGCCAACATTTTTCCCCATCTGGCTAACATATTTTCTTACTTCTTTCGATATATTTCTTAGTTTAGCCCATATGTTTCCCATTTGGTTAACAAACTGTCATACTTTTCATAAGTTTGTTGTAAATTTGTGTTTACTCTGCCAAGAATTTGTTCTCGTTAGGTTAACGAATTTCCTAATTTTTATAAGTTTGGTGTACATTTTTCTTTATTTGGTCAATATTTTTCCCCTTTGGATGACAAATTTTCCTACTTTTTATAAGTTTAGTTGAAATATTTATCTGTTTGGCCGATATTTTTTTCACATTTGGTTAACAAATTTTCCAACTTTTTATAAGTTTGGACGAGACATTTCTTTACGTGGTCAATATTTTGCCCCTTTTGGTTAACACAACAATTCAACAAGTGAATAGGTACAATTATCTCGGAACAGTAATAACATCTGATGGGAGATGCCTTGAACAGATTAGAACAAGAATCGCCATGGCAAAAGTAGCCTTTAGCAAGATGAAAAACATACTGACCAATAAAAAGATGTCAATTGAAACGAGAAAAAGAGTGTTGAGATGCTACATAGAACATGTACTTTTGTATGAATGTGAAAATGTATTTAAAAAGTCCCCGTCTAGTGTGGATACTGTTATCAACCAGCAGCGTGATTCGAACCGCCAATGATAGAACCCAGCACCGTTACATACTCAACCACCACCACACCACCCCAACCACACAGTGAGATTCGAACCTTTCGCATGGTAGGGAACCCACTAGACACCCTGTGGTATACTAAAACGTCTCTGCCAACTTCCTAGTATTGGCGCTTTAAAAATACAAATCCCTAATAGTTACTGTTTAAGTACCTTACTTCTTGGGGAAGAAAACAGCTAAAATATCCCTTAGGGCAGCCAAATTTATTTGGTCTTAGTTTAAAATCTGGGCCTGGTGATTGTGCAAGTATCTGGTCAGACCGGCAATTGATTTTAAAATAAATGGATGAGTAGCCATTTTGGTCAGTGAAGACAAAGGACACACACGTTAAAACTCCGGATGAACGCAGAAGAAGAAGAAGATGGCTTATGTCCTATAGTTAACAGCTGTAGAAGGGAGACGGGGAGTTATGAGACAAAAGGCCTATGGCTCAGAAATCATTGTCAGATTATGACAGATATAACATCAAGATGGATTGAATGGTCAGGAACTCTCAGATCCATCAAATAGTCCCAGTAACAACATCAGAATAGAATATTGAGTGAGAAGATATCTTACTCACAAGAAGAGCTAGAATAGCTCAACAACAAGCGATGAGGGACAAGGGACACATTGGATAGACTTTCCGATCGCCTTCCCTTTTTGTTGTTTGTAGTTGTGTTGTGAAATGTTACCACACTACAAGGTATTAATGCCTGTGTTTGTGTTTTTTTTTTTTTTTTGTGGTCATCCCTAGCTATAGAAAGTAGCAGTGGTGGTTTTTGGAGTGAATCATGAAAAACTTCATAAACCTATTCTGGACCTACAAATAAATGTTGACTGCTACGCTTATCAGCTGCCTAGCCAGCGAAAGACACGTTGAAGATGAGACACTCGGCGATTGATACCTATTTCTGTCAGGATATCCAGGACGGACTTCCTTATCAGAATGTCGACCAAGACAAACAGATACAAAAAGGATAACCTGTTTTACTTCTGGAAGGTACCGCCTGATGAACCATCAATCATCGAGGTCAACTAAACTGTGGGAGTTTTACTACGTGTAATAAAACTAACAGCAGGGAGAATCCTCCAACTGTTTGCTGGACTCCCAAGTTCAAAGGATACTCATAAGTATTCCCCTTCAACAAAAGTCATACAGCAGCAAAAGTCAAAATAAGGTTCAAGACACTAAAACACCAAATGGGAAGAGACACTGAAACAACATAAGCAAGTACAAACAAGGTACCAACTGAATACCCACTTAATATTAACTGAATAACAACTAAGAAACCAGATTACCTCAATGTCCAAATCTGAAACACCCTGGAAGAAACCAGATCCTCTCGAGATCTCAGACCGAAACACCATCAGAAAGACCATATGAAAGAAGCCAGCGGTGTAAATATCTCTATGTATGCAACAAAAAGAATCATCTGATTGCTTGCGACTCCCAGTTTGTGTGTCGGAATCAATCATATTCGTAAATTCCTTGCCTGCAGCAGACCAATCCTGGTCATAGTTCCAGATGAAACTAATGAATGACTCATATCATTGTATGTCATACACTGAAAAGGGAAATACTGAATCAGAACTCTTTGATGGTCCCATGTCAGCCTAAATGCCACCATCAAATGTGGAATGGGTTATAAACTAGTTACTAGGTGGGTGCAAAATCCATGTGTATATAATTGGGATTCGGATATCAGAAGCCGAGAAGCTGAAAGGTCGTCGTCTTTTTCATCGGATATGGTGATATAGGGAAGAACCTTGTGCGAGACTCAAGTTGCATCTCTTGAAAGATTGACCAACCTAGGCACCAATTTCACACGGGCACCGAGCCTCCTTGCAACAGAGTATTCAGAATCTCAGTCCCATGGAGGGGATATGTGAACCATTATTTCCAAATATTATGGATTATAAAGATTCACCAGCCAACTTCAGTGGACATAATATGAGTAAAATAAAAACATGACTGTGAGTACATTTATTTCTGTCCCCGGATAAATATGGAAATTATCTGCTTCGCACTGGAGAAGAATAACCGACAGCAACACCTAAGGAGAAAGAACTAAAATTAAATAATTAGGTTAGTTATTAGTAATAATTGTGCTTTATATGTGGTTCTTTTCATGCCATGGAGTTGTAAGGTCAGTAGCTTTTTTCCAATGAGGGGTATAACCAAATAGTGGTTGTTATAGTTGAGTATTCTGACACCATCTCATTAATTTCTCAAATATGAGAATTATAATTGGTGTGAGAAACAATTGTTTTATATGTGTGGTTTTTCTGAGCTTAGACCATTTGTTTGCTTTATCTATGTAAAGTGGGTCAAAGATAGTAGAACCAATTAGTGGTTGTTGTGTTGTTTGTAATACATTGCTTTTTCTGGGGACAATGGGGTTAATGTGTTTGTTATAGTGAAAATCATTCCCATGCCTGTTCTGGAAATTCAGTGAAGTCATTACAATTATATATATGCTACTGCACATCTTGATTTAATGTCTGAACTGTTTGTCCAAAATGTTGATGTTTACGTCAAGTACTGGTTGATGTTTGTTCAACAGTGGTTGTTATTTATGTTGTAAACAATCAATGTCCTCTAACACTATATACAAGTTACCAAGGTGACAAGTGGGAATGGAGAAGTACGCATAGACACAAATATATAAGGGATTAAAGTATTTTCCTCTTTGTGTTTGTGGTAGAATTCCATGATCACCTTGCATTCTAGAAGTGGAGGAGAATCTAAAATAAATCCCCTAGACACATTTAACAAAATATTCACATATATTAAAATCCACATCCCACACACCCCACTAACACATTGGTGATATCCCACCACAACCCTCTATGACCAACTACGCACCCCCATACGCTGCCGACTGGTAACCTTACCAACGAAATTCGAATCCGACACCCACGACGACTTGAAAGGTCATCTTTACTTGTTTCTTTAAGGCTTTCCTTTAACGAGATGAAATTGTATGATGCTAGTGGTTCGGAAGCACTTGGCTAGCCATTTCACCACTCGCCATCCCACCCACAACTCTTTCTTTGCACTTAGTATTTTATTCCGGCGCTTTCTGTGATTAAAAACAACAGATGGCGCCAGCGACCTCACCTCGACCCTGACATTGAAATACACCGGCTGGCAATATCGACTGTTTTTTTTTTGTTTGTTCACAGATGCACAGCGATCTTAACAAAGATACGAATACAACAATGGCAACAGCCTGCGCACACCAATCGATTATGCATCCCCTCTGCTGTGTGTCCACCGTGACGAGGTAGAGGGGCTTGTGCGTCCCAATGACCCCAAGAGCTATGCCGACGGTAGCACAGCTACTGGTAGGGCCACCCATGTCGGACAGGTCAAGGGAGAGGGACCAGACGAAGAGACACACAAACCTGCTGCCTTGTAGGTAGACTGGGGACAGTCAAAGGCTAGGGAAAGCACCCCAAATACATGCTTGTCGAAATCGGATGTACTGAGCCACAGGCTTGACAAAGCAGTGCAACGTGAAACCTGCTGCCTTGTAGGTAGACTGGGGACAGTCAAAGGCTAGGGAAAGCATCCCGAATAAATGCTTGTCGAAATCGGATGTACTGAGCCACAGGCTTGACAAAGCAGTGCAACGTAACTTAATTCATGATGTCACAAATCAAAATTAATCGATATGGTGCTAATCCCGTGAAGTCCCATCAGGCGGTGATAGTGCCGGGCCCCCTGCCTCGAGGGGGTCCACCCATGACTACTGGTGGTCACCTTCCCCTGTGCTGTGGAGTCAAGGCACAGAGGAGTAGGTTAAGAGCTATTGACCAAATACCCCGGACACTCAACATACTACAGTGGAATGCCGAAGGAGTTTACAAGAAGAAAGACTCCCTAACACAGCGTCTTCATAAAGATAGAATAGATGTGGCATGCATTCAAGAGACACATCTCAACGCCAATCACAAATTCTCAGTCAGAGGATATCAGGCCACACGTTTCGACCGCAAAGGACACAAAGGAGGAGTTCTAATACTTACACGAAATACAATACCTTGCAGCGAAGTATCTGTGATCTCTGACAACCAAACGGAAATTATAGGTGTTGATATAATGATAAAGGACGTGAAAATAAGAATCTACAATCTGTATAGCCCAGCAGATAAGGACCTTACACTCTCAAACATGAAAATAACTGACACAAACTGCATTATTGTCGGAGACTTTAATAGCCGTTCAGAAAGATGGGGATACCCAGATACTGACAAAAGAGGAGATGAATTGGAGGACTGGGAAATAGACTCAAATCTCCATCTACTCAACAAAGCGGATGACACACCGAGCTTCTACTCCAGAAGATGGCTTACCACTTCTACTCCAGACTTAGCTTTCTGCACAGGAGACATCCTCCACAAAATCGATCGCCATGTGCTGGACCAATTAGCAGGTAGTGACCACAGACCAATCAAGCTTGAAATGAATATGGAGTATGTTCCACAGGAGCAAAAGCCCTTGCCCCGCTGGAATTACAAACGAGCAGATTGGGACAGATTTGCCATACTAACAGACAAATATTGTGAAAACATAAATACACGATATGGCAACATAAAGCAAATGGTGGAAAGTCTAAACAGAGCGATAATACAGGCAGCCACTGAGTCCATTCCAAGAGGAGCGAGGAAAAATTACAAACCATACTGGACTGAAGAACTACAAAGTTTGGAGGACAAAGTTGAAGATGCCAGGAAGACAGCAGAGAGAGAACAAACAATTGAAGCAAACATCTCTCTCAAAGCCATCTCAGCAAAATATAAAAGAACAGTAAATCAAACAACAAGAGATTGTTGGAGGGAAAAAACAGAAAACCTGAATTTTGACAGGGATGGAAACAAACTATGGAAACTAGTGAAAGCCATGAACAATGAAGGACCTAGAAACAAACAAATAACAATTAAACAAGGAAATGCCTTGCTTACAGGCAAAAAGGCTGCAAATGCACTAATGGAACACTATGCAAATGCAAACCACATTGATATTACAACCGAACAGAAGAAAGCAATCAAAGACAAACAGATACATCATAGAAATACAGAGACAGCAGCAGAATATATGATGGCAAATCTAACAATGGAAGAAATGGAACAGGCAATGAATACCCTAAAAAAGAAGAAATCACCAGGAAAGGATGGAATCACAAATGAAATGCTAATAGGACTAGGCACCAAGGCAAAGAAGAAACTACTAGCAGTCCTAAATAACAGCTGGAAGAGAGGAATAGTCCCACAGGCATGGAAGGAAGCTATACTAATACCAGTCCCAAAGAAAGGAAAAGACCTGGAAGAACCAAATGGCTATCGACCTATCAGTCTACTGAGCTGTGTAGGAAAATTAATGGAACGCATTATCAATGGCAGGCTAACATGGCATCTGGAAGAAAACAAACTCTTAACACCACACCAAGCAGGATTCAGAAAATACAGATCCACTGAAGATCAAATAACCTATATAGCTCAGGAAATAGAGGATGCCTTCCAAGAGAAAAAGCACACACTAGCAGTCTGGATAGATTTAGAAAAAGCATTTGATAAAGTATGGAAGGAAGGACTGAAAGTAAAACTGCAAAACATGCATGTTTGTGGAAAAATGTATAAATGGATCAGCCACTACCTTGAGAACAGAACTGCCAGGACAAAAGTACAAGGACAAACAAGCAAAATGATGCTGCTGGAGCAAGGTGTCCCCCAAGGAGGAGTTCTTTCACCAACATTATTCCTAGCATATATAAATGACATCACAGAAAATTTTCCAGCCAGAGTACACACATCCTCCTTTGCAGATGACCTAGCCATATGGACATCTGAAGAATATATTAGTACAGCTAACAGCAGAATACAGCAAGCCTTATTAGCGCTAGAGGACTGGTCAAAATCATGGCTAGTGAAGATAAGTGAGGAGAAAACAACATGCACAGTGTTCTCCCTCTCAAATAAAACTCAGCAACCTAAGCTGGTATTGAATGGAAAAATATTGCGCCATGAAGAAAATCCAAACTATCTAGGAGTCACCTTTGATCGTCGCCTGACATGGAAGACACAGGTTGAGAAAAATCGAACAAGAGCAAGGCAGAGAATGGCAATCATGAAAAAGCTTGCTGGTACAACGTGGGGAGCAGATGAGAAAGTTCTCAAGAAGTTATATACTGGACGGGTGAGGCCAGTACTGGAATATGGCATTGCAGCTTGGGCAACAGCAGCTAAGTCAACTTTAACAAAATAAGTAGAGTCCAAAACCAAGGAATGCGAATCATAACTGGAAGCCTGAAGACAACGCCTATTAATGAACTAGAAAAGATCACTTGTTTACAACCAATGCAGGATAGAAGAGATAGCAGAGCCCAGCAACAAGCAGAAAAATTTAGAAGATTGACAGACCACCCTATGTACAACAGATTTAATGGTTTTGGAAAGGGAAGACTGAAGCGTAGCAACTTTGTAGAAACTGCAAAACGAAGGATTAGGGCAGATCCTATACTTAACATATCAACAGTCAAGCCCATACACAATGCACACAACTTCCCAGCTTGGAGACAGCAGCAACTGCCTGAGATGATAGAAAACATTCCTGGTATTGAGAAAAAGAACACTCAGCATGAAACCGAAAGAAGAGAAATAACCCTAAACTACATAAAAGAACATTACCCAAGCAGGAATTGGACCCATGCATATACAGATGGATCAGCCAAAAATTCAATAGAGAATGGAGGAGGAGGAATTCTCCTAAATTTAAAAAATGGAGTGAAAAAAACACATTCAATGGCAACTGGAAAATTTTCAAGTAACTTCAAAGCGGAGGTAGAGGCTTTGAAAACTGCAGCAGAAATGCTCCTGATGGAGGAAAATAAAGAGAAGCAAATAGCTATCTTCACAGATGCAAAGTCAGCTGTCTCAATACTCAAGAGCAATAACAGCACAGAACTAACTGACCTAAGAGCAGCACTCCATGGTCTATGCCAGAAATCCAAAAAAGTTGTAATACAGTGGATCCCATCACATTGCTGTATACCTGGAAACGAAGAGGCTGACAGACTGCAAAAGAGGGCGGACGACTACCACAGCCTGACATAGACATAACCTATAATGAGGCAAAGAGGTTGATAAAAAGCACTTATAGAACCAAATGGGAATCAGAGCATCCAGGCCATCAGAAGGATGATGCATATTACAAACTCGACCGAAGAGAACAAGTAGCAATCTTCAGACTCCGCACAGGACATAACAGGCTGAAATACCACTTGTTCAATAAACTAAAGATAGGAGATACTGATGAATGTAATTGTAGAACTGGGAAAATGACAGCAAAACATTTGCTGCAGGATTGCCCAACGTATGCAGAACAGAGAAAGATATTTTGGCCCACACCTGCTTCATTTGAGGATAAGCTCTATGGAGATATCAACAAGCTCAAGTTGACCGCAGCTTACTTTAACTACATACAGGTTGACATTTAAAGGTGCATGAAGACCCAGAGGCATGAAATGAAATATTGCTTGGATAGCAAATCCATTATGTGGAAAGTCCAAATCGAAAGCTCGCTGTGTGGGCTTCATAAAAGGTGGAAAAGTGTCCTAGTGGCACGAAATGGAATATTGCTTGATAGCAAATCCATTACGTGGAAAGTCCGAATCAAAAGCCCATTGTGTGGGCTTCATAAAAGGTGGAAAAGTGTCCTAGTGGCATGAAATGGAATATTGCTTGGATAGCAAATCCATTACGTGGAAAGTCCGAATCGAAAGCTCACTGTGTGGATGTCATCTGCAGACTGCATACTTCTGGTTTCCGGAAGAACAGCCTATGGTGAACGGAAGGCCCAATATACGGAAGTGAGGCTAAGCAGCCATGTGCAGGACGTGACGATTCCTTGGGTGAGCCCAGTACCAGAGTGCTATGTATCGGCTCTGCAAGTATGGAAGCCTCCTTGGATGGCGGGGAATGCCCATGGTCTGCCCCTGCCTTCCCTTGAGGGCTGACCAGGATCTTTGGCTGTTCTATATGGACCAGCTGGGATGGGGGATAACACCACAACAGTGAGAGTCAAACGTCCTAAGAAACCCCCGGGAAGGTTAACCCGGTCAACAAATGCCCGCAGAAGTCGGATGTGTCGGCCTAACGGCGCAAGAACGCAGCTCTGCTGTAAACAGGCACAACGCAATCACATCCGAAAAAAAACTCCGGATGAACGAAGAAGAAGAAGAAGATTATGCATAATTTTACATTCATTTACCAACCCACAGACAATTAAAAAAATATCGATCTCGGAAAACACAAAGCGTGGAACGATCCAGGCCAGAACCCACCACGTGGGAGGCAGCGGCTTCCCTCGCCATCCCTCACAAAATCACCCTCTTTGGGGGTGCCTAGAGCTCCTGGTGGACTACTAGCGGGTGGAACGATTAGTAGTATAGCTCTTCTCTGGCTGTTGAAGAAGGGGACGGAGCGCGTATGGGAATGTCCTGAATTCAGTGATGTCGGTTCTTAGCTCAGCTCAACTCCAATACCTTGTCTGGACGCACGAGGCGCAGGGAATCGTGGGAGACCTAACAGGACACGGAGATGAGAATTAGAGAAAGAGATGAATAATGTGGGTATACCGTAGACGATAGTTGCAAGAGTTGGCATAAGATTGGACTCCCTGGCGTGAGTTTGTTGACGACCTTTGGGGGGTTCAAAGGGTAGAGGAAGAAGAGTTGTGCAGATTGTGAAAACACTCAAGATTGTGATGGATAATGTTGTAGATTGTTCTTCCTAGCTGCCTTTGCCTTCACTGGGTTGCATTGGAGTGTTCCCAAGATTACAATTGGGGTGGGTGGGAATGGGTTTCTTTCTACACACTCAGTTGTAAAATAAGATCACGCTTTCCTATTTTTGGATTAGGAGGTCAAACTGCAGACAAGAAGGTAGTGGGTCAACTTCAGAAAGGAAGGTTGTGGGTCAACTACAGAAAGGAAGGTAGTGGGTCAACTACAGATAGGATGGTAGTGGGTGAACTGCAGAAAGGAAGGTAGTGGGTCAACTGCAGATAGGAAGGTAGTGGGTGAACTGCAGATAGGAAGGTAGTGGGTCAACTGCAGATAGGAAGGTAGTGGGTCAACTGCAGACATGAAGGTAGTGGGTCAACTGCAGACAGGAAAGTAGTGGGTGAACTGCAGATAGGAAGGTAGTGGGTCAACTGCAGATAGGAAGGTAGTGGGTCAACTGCAGAAAGGAAGGTAGTGGTGTTATAACTACCCCTGGGTATATAAATTTAGCCGGTCTCCCTGGCGAAGAGGTTATCGACGCTGTTCATAATCCCGTATACTATCGTAAGAAACACAGCTGTGCGAGATTCGGCAGTGGATCGCATCGCGTTGGTTACTTACGGAGATTATGTGAGCCGGTCGTTCAGAAAGCAATGGCAAACTACTGAACGTAAAACATGCCAAGACATCAACAGCAGCTAAAAATGCTGGTGTTGACTGCAATGTCCTGTGAAGGATATGCGAAATATATATATATATATATATATATATATATATATATATATATATATATATATATATATATATATATATATATATATATATATATATATATATATATAACATTTTAATGTCACCTGTTTCTTTGAAATAACCATTCTTTCTGTTTTCTTGATATTCAAGGAGATTCCTTATTTGCATTATCTGCTCCTACAAAATTCAATTTGCGTATGTGTGTGTGTGTGTATATGTCCGTAGGTGTGTGTGTATGTGCGTGTGTGTTCACTTAACCCATTGAAAAGAGTAAGCCTAAGCCATAATGACATCACATGTTAAAATAGCGGTCCATGATCCACTTAGCATGACTGTCTCGGAAGGCGGTTTATTTAACCCGCTGACGATGTTAAAAATAGATTGGGTACAGAGACACGTCTTGGTTACTTAAAAACACTATTCAGAACGAGGTTCAACTTGTTGAAAGACGGATATACATTCAGCACATATTTGTTTTCATAATGTATGGGATTTATATTGTGAGAACAAATGTCACGTACTTTCTTATGCGGATATTTATTTGTAACGGTTTACTATCATTTGCAAAGTAAGCCGAGAGTTTAGAATGGATACGGCTGCACTTATTAACTACCAGAGTAAAGCGTATATTTTGGCTGAATTATAGTATTTAATTACATCTTTCAACTATAGGTTGTCGATCATTTCAGCTGTAGCTGTAATTTGTAAGTATTCAACACATTTGTTTTGTTCTTGTGACATTAGCAAATATTGGGCACTTAATTTTACTTCATAAATATAACAACTCGAAATAGGAGAAGAACAATGTGGGTTTGCAGAAGGCAATGGTACAGTAAAAATGTACTTCTGTACGAGGGACTGGTCATGTCTGTTTTTGAGTATGCAATGGCAATCCTGACTCTCAGCCATAAGAAGATAGAAAGGATGGAAAGGATACAGAATGAAGCTATGCGCATTATTCTTGGATGTACAAGAGATACAGCATGCAGGGCGATACGATACCTTCTTGATTTTCCACCCATTGAAGAGAAAATACAAGTTTCCAGAGTACGCGCTTACCTCAGAGTTAACGCAAACACACAACATCCACTTATTTTTTTTTCATATCCTTTACAGGACATCGCTGTCAACCCAGCATCTTTCAGCTGTATGTTGATTTCTTGGCAATATTACGCTCAGTAGTTTGCCATTGCTTTCTGAGCGGCCGGCTCACATACCCCGTAAGTTACCGATGCGATTCGAACCACTGCTGATTCTTAACGGTCATCACGTTACCCACGAGAGTATACGAGATTACGGAGAAAAGTCATAACCTCTAAGCCACGAAGCCGGCACAACATCCACTGCATTGTGAAATTATGAAGGTGAAGGGCAGCAGGTTAAAAAGAGGACGGTCGTGGATGGGTCAAGCCGAAGACATTCTTCAACAGGTGTGTTCACTTGAGGACTTAGAACCTGGCGAGGAGTGGGTACAAGTGCCAACAGATTTCTGCACATCCTTTTGAGTTTGCATCCAATTAGATAGAAAATGCAGACAAGAAAATCCGGCTGCTGTGGAGGCTGAAGTACAAGCGTTGATTTTCGATAATTCGCTAGACGGTGATGCTGTCATCTACACAGATGGGTCGGTCGTCCGACATGTGAGAAGCTCATGGGCCTTTACGGCTCGGGCCGGAGGGAGAATTGTGAAGGAGAACTCTGGTGCTTTCACTGAAACCACAAGTAGCCTGACTATAGAAGTCATGGCAGTAAGTAAAGCAATAACATGACTCGAGACACAGACATTCACTAGGGCATGTTTCCTTAGCGACTTAATGAACATGCTCCAGAGGATAGAGGGGGGGGGGGGGGTCGATCAGAAGAGAATGGCTGCTGCCTCTGGAGCGGTCTCGGCTGGCAAAGATTAGTTTCATCTTCGTGCCAGGGCATGCGGGAGTACAAGGCAATGAGCGGGCTGACAAGCTCGCAGGTGAGGCTACTGTGGAGGGCGGACGCGCCATGGACCAGGCTGACATTCTGAATGCTCTACGAGAAGTAAGACTTTTGCGTGAACCAAGTGATGACTGTGAATCTACAACCATGGCCAGCCTGCGAGAACAGCAAATTAAAAGAGGGGTGGCCAAACAAGAACACTACGCAGGAAGCCAAAGAAGATTGATAAACCAACACAGAACTGGCGTCATTAGCCGCTACACGCTGCGGGATTTGCTGAGGAGGGGATCCGAGCACTTATCGACTGAATGGTTCGATGTGCAATGAGGATGATCTGTCGACTAACTAACTAACTAACTAACTAACTAAACGGTACAGTAAAAGTTGTATATATGCTGAGAACATTAATTGAACTTTCCATAGAAGTAGAGACCAAGGGGAAGACCGAGAAGTAAATATGACCGTTCACGCTTATCGGCATGGCACATGATGGATGGATGGATGGATGGATGGATGGATAGAAGTAAACAAAGACCTACACCTCTGCTTTATTGACTACACAAAGGCTTTCGATAAAGTAAGACATGTCAACATGATGAAGATGCTTGCAGATCTACAAATTGATGAGAAAGACCTTAGACTTGTAAAAACCATATATTGGAAACAACAAGCTGCCATAAGAATTGATAATGAAGTAGGTCAATATCAGCATATTAAGAAAAGTGTAAGACAGGGATATGTAATGTCTCCAGATCTTTTTTCCCTGCACACTGAAAATATTTTCAGAAATGCAGAAGATATGAAAGGAATCATCATTGGAGGACGAAACATCAATAACATTAGATATGCCCATGAAACAGTATTGATTGCAGACAATGAGCAAGATCTGCGACATTAAGTAGGTGTGGTTGCTACACACAGTGAACAACTAGGGTTAGAATTAAATAGTAAGAAGAAGATTATGGTCGTCACTAGGAAACAGGAAATACCAAAATGTAATATACAAGTAAGTGGGATTATTCTTAAATAAGTGAATCGGTACAATTATCTCTGAACAGGCATATCATCTGATGGGGAAAATACTGACAAATAAAAAGATGACATTTGCAACGAGAAAATAAGAGTGTTGAACTGTGCTTTTGTATGGATGTGAAGCGTGGACAATGAGCAAACAGACTGCAAAACATCTGATGACTGTGAAAATGTGGTTTCTGAGGAAATGCACAGAATACGATGGACAAACAGAAAAACCCAATGACCAAGTCCTACAAGAAACAAAAGAAAAAAAATTAGACGTAGGCAGACAACATTTTTTGGTCACGTTATGAGAAGAAATAAATTGGAGAACTTGGTGACAACTAGCGAGATCGAGGAGAAGAGAACAAGGGGAAGGTAGAGAAGTAAATACCTGGATGGCTTGGCCACGTGGCATGGTCGGGACAGGAACACTGAGCTGATCCACAACTCTGGTGATCGAGTGAGATGGCTAAACATGACCGCCGACGCTTATCCGCATGGCACATGATGACGATGTTTACTTCTTTATTCTTCATCATCATCGTCTTCATTTTTGCTATTAAGCGTCGTGGGGAGGAATAGTTGACGTTCCAGCGCCCGATAGGTGGCACTGGATAGCGTCATTCTGTATGATTGTACAATGTCCTTGATGTCGTCAACAATCCATGTGATGTTCTTCTGCGGAATCCTCTTGCTCTCATATCAGATCTTCTTTGATGTAGCGTCAGTACTGTTAAACGATGGGGTTGCATTCTAACGAGATGGCCAACGATTTGACCTTCTATCTTTCAGTATATCTGGCACACGCTGTTAATCCCACTGCCTGTCTGATAACATCATTTCTTATTCAGCCTGGAGAGCGAAACTCGAGTCTAGTGCGTCCACATTGACGTGGATAGGCCTTGGGTTCATGTTAGAATACGATCAGCGTTGCCAGTAGTGAGTTGTGCTCAATATTTAAATCTCAAATCCAGAAACAACCAAATAAATCAGTTTCATTACTGCTTGCTGGACTTTAGGCGTCCTGGTGTGCCTTGCCAGTGAGAAGACCTGATCGTTCGGATTCACATCGATTGACGGACGTCAGTCGCGGCGATCGGGCAAATCTTGAGCTACAGCCTATGATGGGCGACGTTGTAATATTCTGTTGTGATAATTTGGCCGTGTCCAGCGTGTGCCGCGTGGTCTAGTGGATACACACACGCTTCACATGCCAGGGATCCGGGGTTTGTTTCCGGGTCCGGTCAAGGATATGCACTACTGACGAGCTCAAACGAGAGCGAAACTCGAGTCTAGTGCTTCCACATTGACGTGGATAGGCCTTAGGTTCATACCAGAATACGATCAGCGTTGCCAGTAGTGGGTTGTGCTCAATATTTAAATCTCAAATCCCGAAACAACCAAATGAATCAACCGGATAGTTAAGTTCATATCTGTACCCAAACATCTCATCTCAAAGGTGTTGATTTTGTGCAAGTGTGATTTGGATAATGTCCAAGTTTGACATTGGTAGCATGGGGCTGGTGTGAATAAGCTATTTATTTTCTGTCGCTTTGTGGACATAAACACATAAAGATGTTTCAGTATGGGTGATAGTTGCTTTTTGACACCTGATTTCGATTTCTCTGTCTATTCTGCCATCTTCCGTGGACACACTTCCTAGATATTTAAGTTCCTTAACTTATTTCAGATGTGTACTCTATATCAGTATATTTAGTGGACCAGGAAATCTGTTCACCTGCACTGCTTCAGTTTAGGTTGTAATTATGTAGTCATCTGTATGAATTGTACGCCCCCAAAAGCTTATACTAATTTGTAAGTTATACAAGATGCTTGGGTTTGTCCATGCATAGCGCACGCTGTTTCTCTCTGAGTATGTATCATTTTACAGTTCAAATTTTTATAATTAGTTAAGTCAAGATTTTGTTTTCAAACTTATCTGTAACTGTGAGGTCTTCATGTATACAAACAAAATATTTGAAAATGAAAATTTAGACGTAACGAAACAACAAGCTTGGTGAAAGTTACCAGCCACGAATCAAGAATCATTGAACATCATCAAGTGCCTTGCCGACATGCTTCTCCACATCTTGCAATCTGCAACAACATGTTTCAGTTCGTGTGCCATGACACAAGAATGTCTAGAATTTTAATTCGCTGTCTTCCTCTACCTCACGTATGGACTCCTGCAGGACATCCCCTGCCTCTTCCCTAGTGTCAGATGTCGGGGTGCCCCACCGGCTAGATGAAAGTATTTTTCACTGGCGAGCAACCCCTAATAGTCAGAAACTGACTAGGGACAAAATCTATATGGCTGAACTATAGATTAGGCCCATGAATATCCAACGTACAGCTCCAAGTGGCTCGTTACAAAATGAAATGAACTGTGCTGAATATTCGCCAAGGAATGGGAAAGAGAAGGTTAGCTAAGATAGATTTTTACGTCTGAATTAAAGTTTAAGGACAACTATCCTAGTACAGGTTTTTCTCCCTGACTGCTCCTTTCCTTGGTGTGTAAGTGAACCCCCACCAATGTACACACACAACACGTATGCACAATTGGAATTAAAAGATAACGACAGAACTATGAGTTACAATACTACAACATTTATTTACTAATCATAATCATAGACATAGGATGATTGTCAATATGAGAATGATGAAATCATATACATATTGATCTTGATGACAATATATTACGTAACTTTACTTGTTACTTCATCTATCTGGATCTGTGGTCCAGATCCCCACTCTCCAGTAGACTCAACAAAGAAGAAACAGCTTGCCGGTATTCTGACGATCCTGTCAGTCCTGACACTCCTAGTCAGTAGTCTCTAGTCTTGAGATCTATAACATAGGTGCTCCTTGTGAGAGCTTGAAAGAAAGTCAAGAATGTGTTATATCAGTTCTACATCAGCGCAATCCTAATTAAACCATATCATAACACAAACATATACAATGACCAGTCTGGCCAAGTTTATCTTCCAGCTCTACTGAGTTCACCATCCTCCTTCTCCCTACGGTCTTTAGTCTGGGACGGGCTTTTCAATTGTCTCACACGCCTGTAATTATTACATTTCTGCCGCCCCATGTCCATGTCGCTAATACAGAAATTCTGTGTCATACAGCCGCTCTGTCCAAAATTGGTTTAGCAGCTCACAGGATCGGTAATGGTATTATAATAATGCCTGATCATTCGGGCTTACAAGCCGTGGCCAGTAGCTGTGCCAGGTTTCCATGCATTACCGTGGACGCACGCCCACAATACACTGAGAAAGTTTAGCACCATATACCCTATACTAAGTGTGGGTAATGTCTGTACCATTACACCTCTGCTTCCAACACAATCATTGGCCAATGTGCCAATGCGCAGACAATAGCATAACACTTCATATTGGTAGGTTTGCATATGACAAATCAATATATCAAACATCCAATACACATAAACATATTGATTAAACTAGACATATTATGATAATTTAACATCATAGCATAATGCACTAGTTAGTTGGTATGTATACGAAATGAGACGTATATACACAAAAAGAATATGTACGAAGCATATTCCTAGCATCGTATATTCCTATGAAATTACACATACATACATCCAACCTATCCGTAAACATTATATTACTTCAAGATGGACATCTAATGATACTCAACATAATAGCATCAGGCATTATTAATGAGTACTAATATTGTATAGCTACAAAATGAGATATACAACAAGTCTAATTGAAGTTACCACACAGACCAGCTATATTTGCTGAGCTGCCCGGTTTAATCATCACTTAGTTACTGCTGTTGTAAGAATTAAATAAATAGTCAGTTGACTATATTCTGTAGAACAAATGCACACACCAAAAAGTAACTAGGATAGTGTACAAAGAAATGACAAACATCTACCAAGACACCTAAAAGTATACCCAGACAAGATCTGTCTCACATAAGGCTCTATTTCTCAGAAGAATAACACTTTAAAGCAATATGATATTGAACACAGAACTTAGAAAGAACACTCAAGTAATCTATGACAATGATAGTTCTTGCAATAACCTAGATCAGATATAGACTGAAAATCAGTAACTAAGAAATAACTTTTGTAGTGAAATCTAACATAATAATCATGCGTATGACTACAGACATTGAGATAGTTCCTACCTGTTCTGAAGTCAGACTTAATCTAAAGGGGAAAAGTCTAGCAGGGGTTTTTATACCTAGCCTAGCAGTAGACACTTATCTCCCAGGAATTCCATTCATAAATTCTTCTTATCTCCTCCTGACGTTAATTGCAATTAACTCCAAGTCTGTCCAGTCATAAAAATTCTTCCTGCATGCACACTAGCCTTCACACCTGTGGGTCTGACAATTATTAGCCCACTGAGTCTTATCAGTGATTTCACACCTTGCGCCTCTAGTCTCTACCAGATGGGGTCAGCCATCGCGGTTGGGCGATTTCCTAGCTATTCTTATCAGGTCAAGGGAACAATTAGGTTCTCATGGTCAACAGCCAGTTTACAACTCTGTTGGTAAACCAGGTTTGCTTGCGTCATGCCTGGTTGGTTTTAATTACTATTCAGTCCCCTGAGTCTGCCCTCCCGTCTGGTTGGATTGATAACCTCTGGGGGTGACCGGTACTGGTATCAAATTAACTTCCCAAATAGAAAGCCATTCCTGGTGATTTGTTTACTTGCAGGTTTTGCAAGCTTACGTCAAGACAGTATAGCCTTGAATATAGAGAAAACGGTTTTGTTCGTCTGTTGATCCTCTACATCGCCCATCAAAAGTGAACCGAAAATTGTTCTGGGAAGTAAAGGCTGCCAATTCGTGACACCTAGCAAGCATGCAATGCTAGGGTGACCAGTTATTTTCTGCAACATCCAAACTTTGCTTATGGAATTAATTAAACACGGGAATCGTCGCCGGAGCTACGGAGCACGTTTTCTGCGCTTGACACATCTTTCAGAGGCTAGCGAAGAGAGAGTGGGGAGGAGAAGGCGAGGAAAGGTGGGAGAAGAAGGCATAGAAATATGAGGGCAGGCGCCAGGAGAACAAGACGAAAATGGAGAGACTAGGTTTCAACCATGTAAGAGTGGGATACTGGAATTGTCGTAGCGCCAGGCAGAGAGGTCCTGTATTGGAGAGGCTAATATATGATTTTGATTTCCTCATGCTTCAGGAGCTAAATACAGACAAATACTATTGCCCTGGGTACGCCAGTTATATAAACCCTACTGGGCAGAAGAGACATGGGCAAGGTCTGCTGGTGAAGGAAGGAGTGAAGCATGTGGTACTTGACTTAAGCCAGTGGAATCACAGTGCAAGAGAGATCCAGGGTATACAAATGGAGATTGGTGGCTTAAGTTGGAACATCATAAATGTATATGCCACTGTGGACTGTTTTGTCAGAAAGGAACACTGGGACTGGCTTAAGGAATTGAAAGAATTACCAGATGATAGGCTACTCATATGTGGAGACTTAAATGCGAGGAGCAGAGATTAAGACAGCAGTGGAGAATACCGACAGGGAATTACCCTTGCGGATGCCATGGTGGCCTCCGATGTGGTCTGCATAAATTATGGTAGGCCGACTAGAATGGCAATGAGGCCTTGCGCTGCAGACACAGCTATTGACTTGGCACTTGTCTCCCAGTCATCAGTCCTTGATG
Organism: Cepaea nemoralis; assembly: GCA_014155875.1. NCBI lineage: Eukaryota > Metazoa > Mollusca > Gastropoda > Stylommatophora > Helicidae > Cepaea > Cepaea nemoralis. The sequence continues at coordinate 209,025 of JACEFZ010012028.1, read as the reverse complement.
TAAAGTAGACTGTTTTGAATGACCATGGGAGTGATCACATGCCATGCTCAGTCCTGATCTCTAAATCCAGGAAAGTTAAGGCTGGGAGAGCGCGCAAGACCTTCCGGTATGAGTGGACCGATAGCCTTCTTGGACGCCTCAGACAGGGGGCTTGCAACAGGACTGCTAAAACTCCTTTTTTGCAGCCCCCATGGTGGACCACAGAAGTAGACCATGCTTGGAAAGCAAAGAGAGCTGCAGTGAAGCAGCTAAGGAAAGTGCGACAGACACCCCGAAGCTCACGAGAGGAAGTGGACATCGGAAAATGTCAAGGAAGACAAGGTGGAGATCTTCAAGCGCTGTGCTGCAGAGGCCAAAAAAGGCAAAATAGAAATGCTTCATGAAAGAGATTGGAGGTGATAAAACTGCGAAAATTCTGGAAACTGCACAGCCAAATGCAAAGAGAAGATCGGTCTATGACAGTGGGAACAATTTATAGAGATGATGGTGTGAGCGTGACAACAGACAAGGAGAAAGGGGAGGCGTTTCTCCATAGATCTTTAGAGCAAAAAATCATAATGGTGCAGACACCAGGGATGCAGTTAGAGAGCAATTATCTGGCACCATGAAGAATATGTATTATGAAGACATCATACGGGTTGAAGTTGTTAAACATATTTTGAAAAAGGGATGGGGTTAGGTATGGCCAGACGAAGGCTTTGAGCGATGTAGACCTGAAGGAGATGACCGACTTTAACCAGAGTATTAGGACAGCATCAGTACCGCAGGATTGGGTGCACAGCTATCCCATCCCTCTCCCAAAACCATTCAGGGATCATTCAAAGCTTAGCGGCTTTATGATCATCATCCTTCAAAATACATTTGGGAAGGTTCTAGAGAAGATAGTCGCTGTAAAGCTGCAAGAGTGTTTGGAAAGGGGGAAGCTTCTTCCAAGAGGTCTGGGGAGCTACAGGCCAGGAAAAGATACCTGGTCAAATGCAGCCACTTTTGCCTTTAATGTTTATAAGGGGTTCCAGAGCAGACAGGAAACGATGGCGGCAGCGCTTTATCTCGAGGATGCATACAACAGAGTTCGATATGATATTTTGATGCCCGCACTGATGGAGAAGGGGGTCAATCCCTGGTTGGTGAACTGGATAGCAGCCGTCCTGCATTCTCGTCGGGTTGCTCTCCGTCTGGGTGCATGGACTTCAGAGCCACATATTTTAACCTCGGGACTGTCACAGGGATCTGCAATCTCACTGTTTCTTTTTAACGTGTATACGAGCAAGATTGCAAACGTAGAGGCACCAGAGGGTGGAAGGATACTAACATTTGCAGATGATATTCTTGCATATAGGCAGGGGAGAGATAGGGAGCAAACATCCCAGGAGCTACAGGCGACAGTAGACAAAGTGATTGACTGGTGCACTAAAATGAGTGCTGTCATCCACCCGGAAAAGGCGGCTGTTTTGTGGTGCTCTCTGGACAACAGGATTGTGAGAGCTGATATTCCAAGCCTCGCGATAGATGGTAGAAACGTCAACAGAGAGAACAAACTGAAGTATCTGGGGATCACATTTGACAGGAGCCTATCCTTCAAGGACCATGTGGAGACGGTTGTGACAAGGTGTCACATGGTGGACCAACATGATTTAACCATTATGAGAATAAAGGCGATCTGAATTAGCGGATGTTCGAGGCCAAAGGTTGTTTCAACAAATCGGATGTCAAAATCCCAGGACAATATTAGTAGCGGCACGTGTTTACATCTGGTGGACAGAATGGGAACACTCGGTGGTGAGTGAGACAAATCCCGGCATCGCTTTGACAGTTTGTCAACATTTGAATACAGATGGAACCCGTGGGATCATGGTGGCAATCGGATGTCGGCCATCACATGTCGGGCAAAATTAACAGTTGCAGATGTGTAGGGGAAGTGAATGAGCTGAATCATACATCGCTTTGACAGGTTATAAACAAGTCGGATTGGAAGCGGAAGTACTCAGCTCGGAAGAAAACAGTCCGTCTGTCAATTCATAGTTTCCGGACGTAAAGAAGATTGGCAGCTTGTTGGGGAAAACTGTTGTTGGGATCATACAGTAACTCGTTAGTTTGTTGGGGGAGTCAAAACAACTGATGACAACTTTGACATTGATGGAGCCAGGGAAAATCGATTCTTGACAATGGATGATATGCCCAAATAACACCTGCAGGACATCAACCATGTCACGTGACCAATTTTAGGTTTTGCAGAAAACCATGATTGGAGAGGACAGTTGAACTCAAACCTTGGATTTTAGTGGACGTGTTTCGGAACTGCGGTTCTGATTGGAAAATGTATACCGTGTGCGAATTGAGTTAATTTAATTTTACACGTGCCTGTCATGGCAAGAGTGGATGTAATTTGATCTAACTGCAGTGTTGCCTAAGGTAGAACCTATTATAATTAGTTCTAATTAATATAGGCTGTAGCCTTGTTAAAACTAAAGTGTGATGATTAGCACTGTTAGTGGAAAACTAGCTAGAGTAGGAGAGTGATACTTAGCCATGAGGGCTAGTTGAAAATAGATTAGTGAAGTGTGGATAAGCTTTACTAGTTGAGAATTTAGTAATGAGGGATAATTGGGATATTCCCGTAGGTGTCCCTGGTGGGCGGGGTTCCGCATTCTGTTTGTTGATGTTTTTTTCTTGTATTGGCCTGATGATAACCTATGTGTTCAGTCATCTGTCCCTGATAGGTTCATTATATTTTCTGAGCGAGGCCGATGGCCCACGATCATCTAATAGAGATCAGTGGCGGGGAGGCTATCACCAGTTGTTTGATTTATTTTACAGGTTCCCTCTGGTTGGAATGAAGAACCCGGAACCAATAAAAATCCGATCCCGGATAAATTATGATGTAGAGAGATGGGCCAGCAACTTTCGCAACGGAAGAAGTTAATATACATTGCTCAGTGGAGCCTAAGGGTATATGTATCCCACATGAGTGCATACCAATCGTTAACACACCTGAAGTGATGGATGTTCAGCCCATGTGGAACTAGATCAGTAGGAACGGATGTTCACATTAGATGAAACCAAACATTGAAGTGTAGTTGTTCCACGTGTCAAGGAAATCAGAACTTTCAGACTATATCTAGTGAATAAAGCAAGCCATTTTTGCCTAAGATACATTGACTGTTTAAGAGTGAAAATACAGAACATTTCGCAAGAAGAAAACGATATGTTTATGAGACAGTGTTCCAGTATTTTTCTCTGCGCAGGAATTATGAGATCTTAGATTTCTATAAACTAATAGGAACCGTGGTGTTAGGAACAATAATAGTATTTTCCACGGATTATATATTTACATGGGATTCAGATCTCATGGTCATCAGAGCTCCTGGAGGAGGACATGTCTGGAGAGAAGGATACGACTTCGGTGAGGTCTATTGTACTGACTCGTGTGATGTCGTGTAATCCTTGCCATGATGTGTGCACTATGATCCTGAACTTTGAAAGCTGACATATACATTTATGTTATAATACACGACACACTTTTTCTTCGCACACACGTCTCATATACGTCACACTTTTCTTTTAATAAATTAATCTTTGTTAATTTTTAGAAGCAAGAGTTGTTGAGTATGTTGCGTTGGGGAAGTATGAGAGGGGGCATAGTACGACAGTGAGAGAGTGATAGGAAGGTGTCCACGGGCTGATGGGGTGTGTTGGACGGAAGCTGGTGGATTCTCCAGGATACTGATAGGGAAAAAATATTGTAATGTGGGTGTTGACTCTCTTCACTCCAGGGACGACACTTTAAAGGAGGACACGACACAAGGTCTCAAAAGGGACTCAATGCACTTAAATCTATGGCTGCATTGGACACAGAGCAGAGAATGCTTTTCACACTATACCAGCACTTGATCCTCTCAGTGATTGATTATGGACTAGGACTGCTCACTGTCTCAAAGAGTCAGCTGGAGAAATTAGAGCTCATACAGAATGAAGCTATGCGGGTCAGTCTGGGATGCACCAGAGACACCCCAGTAGTGTGTATGCGTTACATCCTTGGTCTGCCGACTGTTGCTGGTAGGCTCAAGGTGATGCAGGCGAAGGCATACCTCAGAGTAGCTGCAGATACAGATCACCCGTTGTATGAGGCGCTGGACGCCGTTAAGGGTCAGCGACTGATAAGAGGGATATCATGGATGGCTCAGTCGGAGGATACGATCAGACAAGTGTGCCCCTTGGAGAACATTAGGCGAGAAGAGGAGTGGGTCAGAGTGCCAGCGGAGCAGTCAGACCTGTGCAGAGTTATAATCACATTGAGCCCTCCATATGATAGGAGTGCAGGGAGTGGCCAGCATGGGCCACGGAAGTGGAAATCCAGCAACTAATTCGGGATAATGCTCGCTCGGGTGATGTGATTGTCTACACAGATGGGTCGGTGTTGAGAGGTAGGAGAAGTGTCTGGGGGTTCATAGCAAAAGCTAATGGTCGACGTTTGATGCAGGAGAGCCTGGCATTTAATACCACAACATCTAGCTTAAGAATGGAGGTGGAGGCGGTCGGTGCAGCTTTCCGATGGATGGAGAATACGATACACACATATCGTGATTGTAACTGTTGCCGGGGCCCATAAGGGAAGCAAAGAATAGCAACACTGTAGCCTACCACGCATGTCGTAAGAGGCGACTAAGGAGGTTATGGTTCCGTCGCCCTGCTACTGAGTGAGTGCGTGGCGCGACACTGTGAGCTGTGAGTTTCGTGTGACATGCTTTTGAATCTGCCCGAGGTATTTTGGAACGTGACTGCATGTTCGATGGCAGCTGGCTATGTCCCAGAGTTGACCGGTTTTTGCCTTATGCAGAAATGCGTGGCTGCTGGGCTTCTGGTTGACTGCCACTGCCATCGATGATGAACTGTATTTTCGTGGACGGTGTGGGTGAACATCTAGGAAACATCCAGATGGGAAAATGACCACCGATTCCATCAGAGATGAACTGTATGTTTCGTGGGGGACTATTGTGTTGACATTCTGGCGGCGGCATTATGCACAGTGTATCCGTGCGGGCTGTTGTTTGTCGAGACTCCTGTCTTTTCCACTTTTCACATTGGGCAGTGGGGAGCGTTTTATGTGATATTCACTGGCACAGGAACGGAGCATAATGGGGACGACTCGTTGCTGTGAAGTTGGAACCGCGACTAATTAACTAATTAATTAACTAACTGACTCAGAAAGCATGCCGAGGAAGGTAAGGACAGCCAAGCTTCGGGCAGAGTGGCTTGCTTCGCTTCGGACGTCACGGGTGGCAAGCATCGCTTAGATCTTTTCTCCTGGGCATGCCGGTGTGCTGGGGAATGAACAGGCGGACAGATTGGCTGGCTCTGCAAAACTTGGTGGAGTATTGATGCATGACAAGGCAGACGTGGTTGCGGCTTTGTGTGAGCACGTTTACACCCCGGAGGAGCAAATGGATTGCCATGGTCTGGCAAGAATGAGACAGCGAGGAGTGACGAGGGGATCTAGCAGACGCTCGACGCTCAGAGGAAAGGCGAGACGGACCTATAATCAGATTGCTACTGAAACTATTAGTGTTGGAACTCTTCGCTGCCTGCTGGAGATGGGGACGGAGCGCTTATGGGAATGCCCCGAATGCTGTGATGTCGGTTCAATCAATCAATCAATCAATCAATCAATCAATCTCTACCTCACTTTCCATAAAGCTGTCTATTTGTCACAACATGCTCCAGTTTTTGTCTTCTCATTATGTGGCCAAAGATGATGACTGCCTCTTTCAGACGTTTGTGACAAATTGTCTTTGCGACTTGCCTCCTCAAAATGTTCATATTGCTCATTTTGTCTATCCAAGAAATTGTCAGCATTCCTCTATAAAACCATAGCGTCAAAGCTTCCGGGGATGTTTTTGATGGTTTACTAATTGTGCAAGGATCGCACCCATTATTTCCCGAAGTTTCTGTGTTACACAGTCAAATAGTGCCTTTGAATAATAATTTTAAAAAAAAACAAAAAAAAAAACAAAACATGGATATAAGTTTACATTAAATACTCTACACTTCTTTATTATTAAACGCATATTGCGCATAAGATCTCGTGTTCCTCTTTCCTGTCTAAATCTAGCTTGAACCATGTTAATCTTTTCTTCTATTTTTTTTCTTTTACGAAGTCTTCCCATTAGGATTTTTAGTAGAATTTTACTTGCATAACTGATCAGGGCAACAGTTCTATAGTTGCTGCATGATTTAAGATAGCCAGCTTTTGGTATTGGAATGAAGACAGTTCTCTTCCAATCTGTTGTCCATATACTTTAATCCCATATCTTTTTACATAATGCTATACTTACAGTAATACGCGTTTATATAAAGGTAGTCCGATATATTTGCTACCTACAGTAATACACGTTTGTATAAAGATAGTCTGATGCATATATTACCATATTACATGGGTGGTCAGTAACATTTTTCACAATTTCCCTAATTGTCGTAAAATTACTCTGTAAAAATTTTATCAGGCTTGGTCGTGTGTATGTGTGTTTGTATGGTATAAAAATGATAAGAGCGTGGAACAGTTTGAGCTTGGGTAACAGCCGTGACAGAATGGATAAATATAACACAAGGTTGGAACAGATCGAGTTAAGACAATATATTATAGGAGCAATCATTCAATGCGTGATGAGTTGTCTAGTACAGAAGGGCTAAGAGTTAATTAGTGAAGAGATAGTAGCATTACACAACTTGCTGATGGACTAGACCAGTATAACAAGAGGCGTTATGAGAAAGTTCTTGCTATTGCTAGTGTCTGATGGTGGATTTTATTGAGTGGGTAAATATAGTACAGGACCCGCTTACAATTCTTGGGGCGTACTGAGCTATATATTTGTATAGACAAACGGACACTTCAGAAGTGACGTGGTCAGTATCACGCCATCCGCTTTTACTTCTCAAAACATTTTCTTGTACTATTATTAGACTGGACCGACACATACAGAGCTAGAGTACAACCAGGAATCGGCTAGACTAATTCTATCAAGAGTCTATTGCACAAACACAGATTTCATTCAGTCCCCGCGACATATGCTTGCTTGCTTGTGTTCGCTGGAGTTTGAGGCTTGTGTGAGTATCCGTTGTCCCATGTCTGGCCTATTGGTGGTTCCTCGCCGTGCAGGCAGACACAATCCGACTTCGGAGGAACCCGCGACATATGTTTCAAAGTCGACAACTCCACACTCGTCCTTTTGCGCTCAACTCGCCGCTTTCTGCTAAACCCACCTCTTTGCGCTTAACAATGCATCGTTGATATAGGGATTATGATCATGTGGCAACTTCTGTGCAAAAATTGCTCTCACCATAGCCCAGAAGAACGATTCTCACCACAGTCTAGAAGGGAGATTCTCACCACAGCCCAGAAGGACGATTCTCATCACAGCCCAGAAGAAGGATTCTCACCACAGTCCAGAAGGAAGATTCTCATCACAACCAGAAGGAATACTCTCGCGACAGTCTAGAAGGAAGATTCTAACCACAGCACAGAAGGAAGACTCTCACCACAGCACAGAAGGAAGACTCTCACCACAGCTCAGAAGGAAGAATCTCAATGAGTGGTCAGCTCTCTCGCCTCGTGTATTTTCATGCCCATGGTGTCTTGAACTGATTCAGTGCCGAAGGATACTATATCGCCAAATGTGACCTCCCTTTTGAACGCAAGGGCGATATGTCACCATGCCAGGGTCGTTGTGTTATTTGTTTTGTTTTGCAGTATCTTCCGAAAGGTCAATGCTCAGTGAATGACCATGTACATTATAATACTTATTCATGTGATTGTGTATCATGTGTGGTCTAAATCTACTTTTTAATTTGGCACTGAATCAGTTAAAAGTTCTATGTCCTCCGTGGTATTTAAAACGGGAGATAAAAAAACTTACCGTCATAATATATCTCAACAGAGTACATCGGAGTAAGAAACCGATGAGGAACAAGGAGTTTGTTGTTTAAATAGGTAGCAATTTCAACCGCTGCACTCGTCAGCGGGACTGAAATGTGGACTTCTAGTCCTTGACTTGAGGAAATTTATTACAAGTACCTTAGAAGTCGGAGAGGGTTCGCCTCATGGCGGGGGACACTGGCAATAGGGAGAACTAATCATCAAGGAAAAATCAGTACAGTGCTCTAGAAATAATAGAACGTGCACTGGACTACGCTTGAGGTCAAAGCCAGCGAATGAAAAACAACAATAGAAACAATATAATATAATGACACAATAACAAACACGGATACTCCACGCGCATTGCTATCTGTCTACACACGACATTGAACACTAGTGCGAGCACATGACATCAGTGCAGCTGTATAGATGGCGGACACTTTGCAGGCAGATGTTGAAGCAAATCGAACATGGCTACAGCTGGGCCATGAATATGCGAGTGATTGAAGGTGGTCAATACATCAGACATAACCCATACAGTCAGCTATAATCTAGGGTTAAGGAAGGCGTTTGTGCGTACACGCGTCTTGTCTATCATTGGCAGTCATACGTCATTGGGATATGCTGTCTTTCCTATCATTGACAGTTATACATCATTGGGATGTGCTGCAAACTGATGTCCATATGGAATAGCTCCACTGGTGACGACTGCATGACATCAGGAGATATACCGATTGTACCGTTGATTCAATTCATGTTCTGACGGATATTGCGTCATGGTTGCATCACAGAATGCCTGCTGTTTACTTCGTTGTGCCTTGTTTGGATTTGTTGTAACATATTACCTCAATGTGCCTAGTTTTGTGTGGGAGTAAAATATTACCTATTTCAATGTGCATAGTTTAGTGTTGGAGTAGTATATTACCCCAGTATGTTTAGTTTAGTGGGGGAGTACCATATTACCTTCAATGTGCCTGGTTTAGTGTGGGAGTACCATATTACCTTTATCCTTTATGTGACCAGTTTAGTATGTGTGTAACTTATTAGCTGGATGTGCGTTGTTTAGTGTGTACCTAATATATTAGGAATATTCTTCAACATCAACAAAGTGAAAGTTGCGTCTGTTTACGTATAAGAATGTTTATTTAAATGGCCATACACATTGTGTCGTCTACTTAAACCACTTGGATAACATTTACCTATCATATTCTCCAGGTAAGACATGAGCAATAAACATGTTTACTTGACTAAGTTATTCTTGGTTATTTTTACTCAGTATCACTAATGACAGTGCAATACGTGTAACAAATGAATGAAATGACAATACTTTAACAGAAAGTAAAGATATATTAGATAGGTGGAAGGCGTTCTGTAACAATACAAAGACTGAAGAAAGGGAAGTCATATGATTGTGACGACATACTTACTGAACTAATCCACGCAGGAAGAGAAGTCCGAGCTCACACACATCATATACAATATGTCACGATCTGGAACAGTAGTGCTTGACCCATGGCGTGGAAGATCATAATTTACACCCTTCCTCCACAACAAAAAAGGAAATTTAAAAAGGCTCACCAACAATCTTAATATCTCTCTCTCTCTCTCTTAGTACGCCACCAGAGCAAACTCAATTGCAAATCATCATGAATAAAAAAAAAGAGATGAGTTAACAACATGAATTAAAAGAAGTACAAGCAGGATTGTGACAGAGCACAGGTAGCAAGGACCATATCTTCAGTATGAAAAACATCTTTGAGGACAGCAGAGACTACAATGCAGATCTTCAAATAGACTAAAGTAAGTATTGTTTTGAAAATCAGAAATGCATTCTGTGTGAAGAATGTCATACGATGCATGGAGTTTCCATTTCCTTTGATCCATTTAGTTGAATCATTGCATCGCACACAACAAGCAGTTGTCATAGTAGGTGTGGAACAATTATCATGGATAAGGTACAGAAATAAGACAGAATCGTATTATCTTCCCATACACGTCCGACATATATGTATAAAAGGTAATGACCACACGAGCATACTTCCTACTGGGCTAAAGCGGCACCCTGATGTTTATCAGGTTTATCAGGGTGGTCGGATATCTGAACCCATTAACCTGCTTCTTAATTGCCCCATTTTGCTATGAGTAAGTGAACAAAAACACGAAGGCGAATGACGGCAACGGTGATGTAATTTTAAATATGATTATACATAAATGAAAATTACAGTTACAAATATACAGTAGACAAATGTAGTCCGGGGGTGTAGTAGCGTAGTGGCTAGAATCTTGCCAATCATTGGATGGTCAAGTGTTAGAATCCGCATAGAGGTGGGGTTTAAAAAAAAATACCCACTCAAAAGTGTACCAGGTTGTCTTTTAAATATGAAGGAGGCGGTGTGATATTGACTACATGCTCCCTAGAGTGCTGATTGACCTACACAAATCTTGACATTGACTACATGCTCCCTAGAGTGCTGATTGACCTTCACAAATCTTGACGTTGACTACATGCTCCCTAGAGTGCTGATTGACCTACACAAATCTTGATCAAGCACAATATGCCCAGTGCGCCTTAAGGCTTGAAAAAGGGTCCATTAATTTCTAAATGTAGTCCTACAGCAGACACTACCGTGAAATCAGTCGTCTACTACTACTACTACTACTACTACTACTACTACTACTACTACTACTACTACTACTACTACTACTACTACTACTACTACTACTACTACTACTACTACTACTACTACCACCACCACAACCACCACCACCACAACCACCACCACCATCCACAACCACCACCACCATCCACCACCACCACCACCATCACCTCTTCTTCTTCTTCTTCTTCTTCTTCTTCTTCTTCTTCTTCTTCTTCTTCTTCTTCTACTTCTTCTTCTTCTTCTTCTTCTTCTTCTTCTTCTTAATTAGTTATCAGGTGGGATATCATCCTTGCACGTTCTTAATTCTATTTCACCTACACATCACACTTGAGCCATAAACAAAAAGGAAAATTACGTTTCATCCTAACGGATGTAAGTGTACTGCTATCTTGACCCAAGGGAGCTCACCCAATAATGTATTCTCAGTGTGTGTCCTAGCCAGGGCTATAGTGTTTTTGTTGTTGTTGTTGTTGCCTCAATATAAAATTCAATATCTCAGTAACCAACTGAGGGAAAATGATGAGATTTAGCATATAACCTTATAATTATGTCTACCCAACAAAAAGTTGTTTGTTCTGGAGATTGTACACCAGATTTCAATGTTTGTTTATATGCGGTATATATTTTATTGCCCCCCGCATTCATTCCATCATTTTAAGAGTATTACCGCTTCAACAAGACACACCCCCGCTGTTTTTGAAATTTGTCTGCGGGGTTTTCGTTTTTGGCAGACTGAGAGAATTTATATGGGGTAGTTCAGAGGTGTCGTCAAACTGTGGGTTCTTTCATGAAACGTGATTATATAAATAAACTAGCTGGCTCGGCCCGGCTCCTGGCGGGGATCTATCTATCTATCTATCTATCTATCTATCTATCTATCTATCTATCTATCTATCTATCTATCTATCTATCTATCTATCTATCTATCTATCTATCTATCTATCTATCTATCTATCTATCTATCTATCTATCTATCTAATCTACCTACCTACCTACCTGCTTGCCTGCCTGCCTGCCTGCCTGCCGGCTGGCCGGACGACCGACCGACCGACCGATATCTATCTATCTATCTATCTATCTATCTATCTATCTATCTATCTATCTATCTATCTATCTATCTATCTATCTGTCTGTCTGTCTGTCTGTCTGTCTGTCTGTCTGTTGGTCGGTCGGTCGGTCGGTCGGTCGGTCGGTCCGTCCGTCCGTCCGTCTGTCTGTCTGTCTGTCTGCCTGCCTGCCGGCCGGCCCACCCCCACCGACCGGCCCACCGACCGACCGACCGACCGACCGACCCACCCACCCACCCACCCAGTCAGCCAGCCAGCCAGCCATCCATCCACCCACCCACTACCTTTCTACCTACCTACCTACCTGTCTGTCTGTCTGTCTGTCCGTCTGTCTGTCTGTCTGTCTGTCTGTCTGTCTGTCTGTCTGTCTGTCTGTCTGTCTGTCTGTCCGCGCTATTAACTATTGATAAAAGTTACTGGAAAAAACGTCAGGACCATGTGTTGAAAGAGGAAGAGGACTATTGGAGAAAGGATGGATTGAATTTTATGCAACCGAGAGCAATCATCAACTTACTGGAATCGTCCGACACAGATTAAGGTCTGAGCAGATCGCAGACCTTAATCTACGTACACACTTACTGGGATATTTTGCTCCAACTATTCAGACGAAACATTACAGCATCAGCATCAGCTGAAGAAACAAGAAGGAAATGAAAAATAAGGTAAGAAATATATTCCTTCTACTTTCTTGTTAATTTACAAATTATTTACCCCGTGCCTCTGTAAATTCTCTGTCTTTACTAATATTACATATTGCACCCCTCTCGGGATTCTCCGTGGTGAAGTGGTCAAGCCGTCTAACTCGGGCTCCGAAGGCTGTATGTTCGATTCCGGGCTGCGTCCTTCATTTCACGAGTGCATTTTTTCGGAGACTCCCGAGGGTCGTCGCTGGAGCTACGGAGTTCGTGCTTTGTGCGACGCTTTCCACGCTGCGGAAAGAAACTGAGCCATATGGGATAAAAACCCGGTGCAATGCAGCCGACCCTGTCGATTTTAAGCTAGTTCTTTCATTGCACCCACTCCCATACGAATCCGGATACGCCTTTCTGTGTCATCAGAATTTGCAGGTCTCCCATTACCGTAAAAATAACTTTGTTAGCAAGAAATCACTAGTTGTTCAGCAAAACATCAAAGGAATGTTGCCGCTTTCAATGATTTAAGTTGTTTTTGGACCTATCAAAGACATATTCCTTGGGTGGGGGTAAATATAAGACGGCTGGAAAAATTTCATAACGATGCAACAGACAGTTTTCAAAATAATTGATCGTGAATGAAGGCAAACAAATGTGGACATACTATAGTTTCTTGTTCTCATCTCTGATTCCCAAGAATGTTTTTAGTTCTCTCCAAAAGCTAATCGTTGTGCCCTCCCGTCAAGTGCGTTTAATTTATTTTGCATCTGAATTAGCGTATCGCAGGAAAAAAATGGGGTAGAGGAAAAAAGGGGGGGGGGGGAGTCGCCACAGAGACTCCCTTTAAACCGCATTGCGTTGGGTTTTAACGAATTTGTATGGGAGCCGGTCGTTCAGAAATCAATGGCAAACTACTGAACGTAAACTTACCAAGACATCAACAATAGCAGTTAAATTCTGGTGTTGACAGCGGTGTCGTGTAAATAGGATATGCAAAACAAAACACAAAAGTAAAAAACATGTCTAAGTCATTTTCATAGTTTAGCTTTTGCACTTGATTTACTATTTGTTAAGACCCTATACTGTTTCAGTCAGCAAAAGTGTATCTTTTCTTTCTTCCGATGTTAACTCCCAGTCTTAGCTTTATCTTTTTGAATACACCACGTGTGCAATTATTTTACAGGCACAGGGCTAATCAACACTCTTGTCTTTCGTCTCTAATTATGCCTATAAGTGACGAATCACATTTTCCTGGTCTTACTGTTGTGTTTTGTTCCCAATATAATTGTGTTATTAACCCTCTGCAGGGCAGACGTTTGTCCGTTTTTTTTTAAAGCTCTTAACGAGCAAGATGTTTCAGGTTCGGTAAAATTTTGGTTACGTTAATAAAAACATCACAGGTGTTAGTCAACAGATTTTAGTGAAATAAAAAAAAAAAAATTAAGGAAAATGCATGCAGTGGCTTGCAAAGGGGGTGCAGTGGCTTGCAAAGGGGGGTGCAGTGGCGTGCAAAGGGGGGTGCAGGGAGTGCGACGGCCCCGGGCATCCAATCGGGGAAGGGGCATCCAATTAAGGAGAGGGGGCAGCACAGTGCAGTGGGAGGGTCACTCAACATAGATAGATAGTCGGTAACGGGAACGAGAACTTATATAAGTTCTCTCCACTTCACTCAACAATATTGTTTGCCGTGTTCTACTTGTCTTTAGGAAACCAAATTGTTTTTCAGGATCTTTAATGAAAATTAATTTGTTGCCATGTCTTTTGATATCCCGGAAATGCGTACTCTTGGGAGAAGTCGGTGTCCTGATAGGACCGACACTTCACATCTGCAGAAAGGCATATTAAGATGTAACCAGGTCAATGTTCAGCATACCACTGATGAGCTTGCTGAGATTAATTAGGCTTCGGTTTTTGTTTTTGGTTGTTGTTATATTCGCTCGCTTTAAACTCAAGCGTAATCCACACACGTGCTACTAGTGCACTGTTTTTATTTTGGCGTGTGGATCAGCTTTCCCTATTACCAGTGTCCCTCGCCATCAGGCGAACCCACAGAGACTTCAAAGATACTCGTAATTTGCCTCCGCAAGTCGAGGACGAGAAGTCAACATTTTAGTCGAACTGTCCGGTGTAAGGATTGAACCCTGTTTCCAAGGCATCAACACACCGGAAGTTTAAGAGCGAGCACTCTTACCCACTCGGCCATACTGACCTGCACGCTTAGGGTGGATATATTTCTTCCACAGGCTATACTTAGAGGTATATTACCGTCAACAAACGCCACTCCCATCCCCAGAGGTCAAAACTGTCATTTACTGCTTTATCATTTTCTCCTTTGTCTTTATTCCATTTCTGATAGTTGCCCTCCATACAACACGTTCAGCGGCGACTTGCTCCCAAATGTGCATTATCAATGCCTGTATCAATCATGTCCCGCTTACACACATCTTTGTATCGTAGTAGAGGCCGACTCTGAGATCTCCTACTCATCTGTATTTCACCAAAAAAGATGTCCTTTGGTATTCTACCATCATCCATCCTTCTAACATGTCCTATCCATCTAAGTCTACGAAGACTGAGCATGGAACACACCGTCACACAACCTGATCTTTCCAATACTTCAGTATTTTTGATTTTGTCTTGCCACTAAGTATTCTTCGCAGACACCGCATATGAAAGCAGTTTAAACGTTTCTCTTGGTGTGAGTAAGTTGTCCAGGTTTCACTGCCATAAAGAAGATTACTAAGGACACAGGCTTGGTAAACGAGGACTTTTGTTTAGGCAGTAAGTTTCATGTTCTCCCAGACTCTTTTTGCTAACATGTTCATTTTTATTGCTGCCTTACCAATCCTGATGTTGATTTTGTGATCTAAGGATAATTTGCTATTTACCTCTGATCCTAGATATGTAAAATGGTCTACTATCTCCAGTTCGGCGTCGTCAATAAAGATTGATGGTGCCCATGTGCACCTTGTGACATAATCTGTGTCTTCTTTTTGTTAGCTGTTAAACCGAATTCAGAACAAGCATTGGAGAATACAGATAGTAGATGGTGTAATTCTTCCTCAGAGTGAGTCGTAATTGCTGCAACATCCGCAAAAAGCAACTCTCTGATTAGTATCCTCCTAATTTTGGTCTTGGCCTTCAATCTCTGGAGCATTATAGAGGCCGCCATCTGAGCATGAGTGACTGTTTATACCGGCATCCTGATCATGAAAGGCACATTTCAATAGAAGTGATAAGTATATCCCAAAGAGGGTGGGGGATAGTACACAACCTTGCTTAACTCCACTCTTGATTTCAAACTCTTCTGAAGTTGCACCATCAAACTTGATTACACCCTTCATGCCTGTGTGGAACGATTCCACAATGGACAGAAGCCAATCTTCTTTAGTGCTTTGAACAGACCCTCACGACTGATCAAATGAAATGCCTTTGTGAGGTCGATCAAGGCAATAAACAGTGGTTTGTTTTGTTCCCGTCATTTTTCTTGCATTTGTCGCAATGAGAATATCATATCAATGGTAGACCGGTTCTGTCGGAAGCCGCACTGTGATTCGGGGTAGACTTGATCTCTCAGGACTTGAAGTCTGCGCAGAACAATTCTGGCAAATACTTTCCCAACAATACACAGAAGTGAGATACTCCTATAGTTGTTACATTGTCAAAAAACATTTCAAGCCAAAATAGGCCTTACCAGCCATATTAGAACTCACGGCTTCATACTTTCAACCCCATGGATGAAATGAATGGTCACCATCATTCTTGATGGACAAACAAAACAACATAGAGTACCTTGCGGTTCTTCCGCAAGTCGGAGAGTATCTGCCTGCACGGCGAGGAACCACCAGTCTGCACACCAATACGCCAGACATGGGTCAACGGATGCACACGCAAACCTCAATCCGGTATGACATCACACTGATATTGAACAACAGGATGTCTTCATCCAACATACAGGACTTCATGCTGGAGTTCACAGCCAGCGAACACAGGAAAGCAAGCAGCAAGCAAGCATCTTGCGGTTTGTGGCAGAGGGGTCTTGAGCCTGAGGGATTAAGTCCGCCTGGTTAGTGCAGTCGCCGCGAACTGTGCAGGTTAGAGTTTTTTTTATTTTGCGTTTGCCCCCCGACAGAATAACATCCACACCCTACCGAGGATTTGAACCCGGGTCTCCCGAAGGAGAATCCGGCAATCTAGCCACTCGACCAGTCGCCCCTCATAGGTAACTCGAGTTATTTAACAGTTAAGGATGACGCTTATAAGATAGTTGAAACTGCAGTAATTTTGATCTGAAATGCATTCCGTGACGAGTTATCTGGGGTAAACTAAGTGAGAAATAATTTTCTATCAATTCTTGTCCAACACGCAGCACCAGGTAACATCTCCGAACGAACATGGTGATGCTAAGCGAACTCCTTCAAGGTATCATCGCTGCAGCCATCGTAGCCCTGATCGTCACGCTGGTGAGTGTATTATCTGTTCTTATAACGTAGACATGGTTAGTTTCACAGTGCACGGAATGTTTCAAGAGTTGGTCATGTCAGACATTTCTACACACACCAAAACGCGCCGTTGCCGGAGCCTGTTGTGGGTATGTGAAGTGAATAGAACCGTCACATGTTTTGTAGGCCTGAGTGCAGGCGAGAGTAGGTGCCAGGTCTTTCCCTCCCCAAGTGAACGACAAGAGCTGTCATGAAACCCTTGTCTGGCCGCATTTATGCCAGTCTCTGTGTAACGTCCTAACCATTACACAAGCGGAATCTATTACTACATATGCTAACTTAATATTACGATGGCGGAACTAAACATCCAACATCTCAGACATGTTTCGAAAAGTATGACGACGATATGTATATGTATTGTCTTGTTCTGTTTTTTTTTCCTCTTCTCATTCAAGCTTTAGCGCTTGAAGTTATCTCAGCTGTTCGCATTGTGTTTGTCTTTGGGATTTGTGGCAAAATTTAAAATAAAACTTAAGAGAGCTTTCTATGCTAAACTACAAAGGTTACACTCAACATATAACAGAGAAAAACTACAAGAAATTACAGTCAAAGAGAAATTTGCAGATGAAATAAAATGTAAACTTGAAATTCTACAAAACCCGTTGGAGGAAAGCGTTGACCAAACTTGGTTGAACATCAAGAATACAATTCAAACCACGCATAGAAAGAACAGATGGTTCAATCCAAAATGTGAAGAAGCACAGTTTTTCGTTGTTCTTTCTTTCTCATTTTGTTTTATTTTTTCCAACTGTGGCTTGCATGTATCTCATCTCATAGGGTGCAAACTTACATATGTCTGTTGCAACGACTGTTCATGTCTAACATTTTTAACATTGCATTTGGGCGAATAAAGCGTCTATTTTGTTGATATTTGAATAATTTAGGATAAGTGATATTCAATAGATGATGTTATATGTCTGTTGCAACATCTGTTCATGTCTGACATTTGTAACATTTGAGCGAATAAAGCGTTTATTTGGTTGATATTTGAATAATTTAGGATACGTGCTGTAAGTCAGGTCTTAGTCAGATATGACTTAGCTACCGTATGACAGTAGAAGGTACTACCTGCTTTCTGTTAGCACCGAATGTTGGGCGGCGCTTACCAAACCTGACACTCCACATTGTGCCAACGGCTTCGGGCGGGAGAGCGCAATTGAGAGGGTGCAAGCCTTACCCTGGTGCGAGGAAATGCAACCTAAAGACGAAATGGCATGGCGGACCCTAAGCCTTGGTTGGCAGCTGGTCTAGGATCGAAGCTCTGACAGGCGGACAGTTAGAGCATTGCTTAGCTGATCCGGCAGCTTCCGCTGCTTGCCTTGTTCTAGATGTGTTGGTGTTACCATTCCTCTGGAGTGAAATAGGCTGGCCGAGAGAGGGATCATGCTGCATGGGCAACATTATGGTCTCTATATTTTAGCCCTGGCTTTGTGCTAAAGGAGAGGTATAACTCCATCACTGGTCTTTATTTCACACCTCTTTTTGTGAGGGAAGGATAGAGGGCAGACAGAAAAAAAGGGAATATGGTGTGGGCTTGCAGTGAAGAATTCGCTACTGGGAATGATTGAAATTCCAGCCGGAGGAAATTGAAGACTATTATCCCTGCGCCTGGCAATCTATTGTGGTTTTGTCACCATTATCACTGCATATGCACCGACACTCACTTCCTCTGATGATGTGAATCGTTCTATGAGCAGTTAGACTATGTGATTAAGGCAGTTCCAAAATCCGACTTCATTTATATGCTCGGCGATTTCAATGCTCGTGTGGGCAAGGACTCGAGTTCATGGCCAGTGTGCCTTGGAAAATACAACATCGGTCGCATGAATGAAAATAGGCAAAGGGTGCTGGAGCATTGAACCAGAAATGACCTATGTATTACAAACTCCGTTTTTAAAACAAAAGAGCTGCATAAGGTCTCATGGAAACATCCAAGAACCGGCCATTGGCATCAGCTGGACTTCATCATCACACAGAGACGACATCTGAACCAAACATCATTAACTCGAAGTTACCACAGTGCTGGCTGTGATACGGATCATTTTTTGCTTGTTGCAAGGGTTAGTCAGGGACCAAAGAGAATCTACACAGCTAAACACAAATCTAGCCCCAGGATTAATATTATTAACACCCACGATTCTGATAAGTGCTTTGAGTTCCAACAGCAACTTGAAGACGCTTTCACTGATACAACAAATAATTGTACAGCAAATGAAACGTGGGGTAAACTTAAGGAAACTTTATAAAACAGCGGCAGGGGTTTACGGCACTGTGGATCATAAGAGGCAGGACTGGTTTGCGGCCACAGCCAGACACTGCAGCCCTTGATTGATAATAAAAAAAAAAAAAGATAGCTCTCATAAGAAACAAGGAAAGAACAACGCGTAACACTCTCAGTGAGCTGAAGCAAGCTAGGAATGGTGTGAAAAAGGCTGCCAGGCTGTGTGCAAATGACTATTGGATCAAGTTATATGAGTCCATTCCAAATGCAAGTGATAAGGGAAACATCAGAAGCATGTATGAATGGATAAAGAAAGCCTGTGGTCCATTGATCAAAAGAAGTGCACCATTGAAAACCTTGACTGGAGAAATCATCACTGATAAGAAACAACACATGGATAGATGGATGGAGCACTATTTGGAGCTTTACCCAAGTGAGACCAAACTAGCGGATTATGCCCTCAGCGCCATAGAGGCCCTGCCAACTCTTGACCACCTGGACACACTTTCTACTATATCAGAAGTCAATTGTGCTATAAATGAACTTGCATCTAGCAAGGCTCCAGGTACGGATGGGATTCCAATAGAGGTTATCAGAAGTGGGCAAGGCACACTCACTCTACAGATCTACCAGCTAATAGAGCTATGCAGACAAGAAGGACAAGTCCCACAGGATTTCAAAGATTCAAGCATCATAACACTGTACAAGAACAAGGGCGATCGGAGCGACTGCAACAACTATAGGGGTATCTCTCTTCTGTGTATTGTTGGAAAAGTGTTTGCTAGAATTGTTCTGCGCAGACTTCAAGTCCTAGGAGATCAAGTCTACCCTGAATCACAGTGTGGCTTTCGACAGAACCGGTGTACCATTGATATGGTATTCTCATTGAGACTTTGGCTGCCCACAAATGCGTCTGTCCATTGTGGAATCGTTCCATACAGGCGTTATAGGTATAATCAAGTTTAATGGTGCAACTTAAGA
Organism: Cepaea nemoralis; assembly: GCA_014155875.1. Classification (NCBI taxonomy): domain Eukaryota; kingdom Metazoa; phylum Mollusca; class Gastropoda; order Stylommatophora; family Helicidae; genus Cepaea; species Cepaea nemoralis. The sequence continues at coordinate 189,053 of JACEFZ010012028.1, read as the reverse complement.
AGAGTTTGAAATTAAGAGTGAAGTTAAGCAAGGTTGTGTACTAGCTCCCACCCTCTTTGGAATATACTTTTCACTTTTACTGAAATATGCCTTTCATGATCAGGATGGTGGTATATACATTCACTCACGCTCAGATAGCGGACTCTACAATGCTCAGAAATTGAAGGCCAAGACCAAAATTACGAGGGAACTGATCAGAGAGTTACCTTTTGCAGATGATGCTGCAATTACGACGCACTCTGAGGAAGAATTACAACGTCTACTATCTGCATTCTCCAATGCTTGTTCTTAATTCGGTTTAATAATTAGCAAACAGAAGACACAGATTATGTCACAAGGTGCACATGGGATGCGATCAATCTTTATTGACGACGCCGAACTGGAGATAGTTGACCATTTTACATATCTAGGATCAGAGGTAAATAGCAAATTATCCCTAGATCAGGAAATCAACATCAGGATTGATAAGGCAGCAACAATGAACTGGTTAACAAAAAGAGTCTGGGAGAACAGGAAACTTACAGACAAAACAAAAGTCCTTGTCTATCAAGCCTGTGTCCTTAGTACTCTTCTTTATGGCAGTGAAGCCTGGACAACTTACTCACACCAAGAGAAACGTTTAAACAGCTTTCATATGCGGTGTCTGCGAAGAATACTTGGTATTGAGTGGCAAGATAAAATAACAAATGCTGAAGTATTGGAAAGATCAGGTTGTGTGACGGTCACGCTCAGTCTTCGTAGACTTAGATGGACAGGACACGTTAGGAGGATGGATGATGCTAGAATACCAAAGGACATCTTTTTTGGTGAATTACAGACGGGTAGGAGATCTCAGTGTCAGCCTCTACTACGATACAAAGATGTGTGTAAGCGGGACATGATTGATACAGGCATTGATAATGCACACTGGGGGCAAGTCACCGCTGAACGTGTTGCATGGAGGGTAAATATCAGAAAGTGAATAAAGACAAAGGAGAAAATGATTGCAGATAAGTCACACACCGACCGTGCGAGACGTAAGATGGTGCACAATGGTGGAAATGACCATGTGTTCACATGTATCCACTATGGACGAACATTTACAACGCGAGGTGGTCTTATCAGTCACATTCGCTACCGCCATGGGTTGTAGTTATTATGCCTTTTTGAAGCACACTGTAACAAACTATCGTCTGTCAAGACTACAAAGCGCCAATCAATGCCAATCATATGTACAGTTCCTATATTTGTTCGTTCTGGAGCCACAATATTCAAAGTTTGGCACATCTTCAATGTTGATTTTAACTTTTGCGTGACATGCAGTATTTGTCTATAGACATTATTTCTCCCTCCCCTCCACCCCCCCCCCACACACACACACCCCACCGCACCCCTTCACTTCAGAAACGGATTTGGTCTTCACTGTGTATTTTCACTGACAGGATTAACTGGTAGATATGCTTGCAGATCTACAAATTGATGGGAGAGACATTAGACTTATTAAAAACATATATTGGAAACAACAAGCTGTCATAAAAATGTGTAATGAAGTAGGACAATATCAGCCTATTAAGAGAGGTGTGAGACAGGGATGTATAATGTCTCCAGATCTTTTTTTCCCTATACAGTGAAAATATTTTCAGAAATGTAGAAGATATAAATGGAATCATCATTGGAGGACGAACCATCAATAACATTAGATATGCATATGATACAGTTTTGATTGCAGGCAATGAGCAGGATCTGCAACAATTAGTAGATGCGGTTGTTGCACACAGTGAATAACTGGGGTTAGAATTAAATTGTAAAACGACACAGATTATGGTCGTCACTAGGAAGAAGGAAGCACCACAATGTAATATACAAGTAAATGGGGATATTCTTCAACAAGTGAATCGATACAATTATCTCGGAACAGTCATAACATCTGATGGGAGATGCCTTGAAGAGATTAGAACAAGAATCGCCATGGCGAAAGTAGCCTTTAGCAAGATGAAAAACATACTGACCAATAAAAAGATGTCAATTGAAACGAGAAAAAGAGTGTTGAGGTGCTAAACAGAGCCTGTTCTTTTGTATGGATGTGAAACTTGGACAATGAGCAGTCAAGCTGAAAAACATCTAATGGCTGTAGAAATGTGGTTTCTGAGGAGAATGCAGAGAATTCCATGGACAGAAAAACAAATGACCAAGTACTACAGGAGACAAATGAAAATCGTAAATTGATTAGAGAAATTTGACGTAGACAGTCACGGTTTTTTGGGCGTGGTATGAGAAGAAATTAATTGGAGAACTTGATGACAACTGGCAAGTTCGAGGGGAATAGACCAAGGGGAAGACCGAGAAGTAAATACCTGGATGGCTTGGTCACATGGCACGGACGAGACAGGAACACAGAGCTGATCCACGACTCTGGTGATCGAGTGAAATGGCGAGTCATGACCGCCCACGCTTTCCGGCATGTCACATGATGGATGAATTAACTCCATTTATTCATTACTCCTACTTGAGAAGAGGACCTTGTCGTCTGCAAATCTGAGTTCCGGAGTTGGATTTCCACCAGTTATAAATGGACCACAGCTGTCACTGGTCTCTTTGTTTTTGACATTTCTTCGAGATTCTCTCTTCAAAACTGCAGCAGCAGAATAACAAACCTATCCTTTCTGTTACGTATAACCACCACTAAATTACTGTTAACATTATAATCTTCGCTCTCATGTCCAACCTCAGTGGTGACCACCAGCACACCCACACTTGGCTCAGAAGCACCCCTGCCGACACACCGTAAGTGAAGTGAAGTCAAAGACCATTAAGTCAAGTGAAAGACCAGGGGGCTGAGTGGTCTCGAGGTATGGTGTCCGCCTCGAGTGCTGGAGGTCCCCGGTTCAAGCCCCGGTAAGGACCGGGATTTTTTCACGTGGACGTCCAGTAATACAATTTCCCCTGGTCTCTGGGTAGTGAGATCGGACGCCCGCGTGTATTGCTGCGCACGTAAAAAAATCCCTTGGCAGTTTGAAATCGAAAGTTACAAATCTACCCAAAGTATTTCAGGATCCTCGCCAATGCTACGGAGTTCGTGCGTTTCTCCATACTCAGGTTTGAGTTAGGAGGAAAACGGAGCACTTATGGGTTAAACCGTATGCCGTGATGTTGATCTAACAACTAAACTAAACTAAACTAAAGACCATTAAGTCAAGTCAAATGAGGGACCCTTTTACACGCCGCAAGGCGCATTGTGCATATGGTGCTTGACCCATGTTTGTCCAAATCAATCGGGACTCGGTGGTTGATGTAAGCACCCCTGGTATGCAGGCACTCGGTGGCTGATGTAAGCACCCCTGGTATGCAGGCACTCGGTGGTTGATGTAAGCAAACTTGGTATGCAGGCACTCGGTGCGTGATGTAAGTACCCCTGGTATGCCGGCACTCGGTGCGTGATGTAAGCACCCCTGGTATGCCGGCACTCGGTGCGTGATGTAAGCAACCCTGGTATGCCGGCACTCGATGCGTGACGTAAGCACTCCTGGTATGCCGGCACTCGGTGGCTGATGTAAGCAACCCTCGTATGCCGGCACTCGGTGGCTGATGTAAGCACCCCTAGTATGTAGGCACTCGGTGGTTGATGTAAGCAACCCTGGTATGTAGGCACTCGGTGGCTTATGTAAGCAACCCTGGTATGTAGGCACTCGGTGGCTGATGTAAGCACCCCTGTATGTAAGCATTCGATGGCTGATGTAAGCACCACTGGTATGTAGGCACTCGGTGGTTGATGTAAGCAACCCTGGTATGTAGACACTCGGTGGTTGATGTAAACACCCCTGGTATGTAGACACTCGGTGGCTGATGTAAGCACCCCTGGTATGCCGGCACTCGGTGGGTGATGTAAGCACCCCTGGTATGCCGGCACTCGGTGGCTGATGTAAGCACACCTGGTATGCAGGCATTCGATGGTTGATGTAAGCACCCCTGGTATGTAGGCACTCTGTGGTTGATGTAAGCACCCCTGGTATGTAAGCACTCGGTGGTTGATGTAAGCACCCCTGGTATGTTGGCACTCGGTGGTTGATGTAAGCACCCCTGGTATGCATGCACTCGGTGTCTGATGTAAGCAACCCTGGTATGCAGGCACTCGGTGGCTGATGTAAGCAATCCTGGTATGCAGGTACTCGGTGGCTGATGTAAACAACCCTGGTATGCAGGCACTCAGTGGCTGATGTAAGCACCCCTGGTATGTAGGCACTCAGTGGCTGATGTAAGCACCCCTGGTATGTAGGCACTCGGTGGCTGATGTAAGCACCCCTGGTATGTAGACACTCAGTGGTTGATGTAAGCGCCCCTGGTATGTAGGCACTCGGTGGCTTATGTAAGCACTGCACTCGGTGGTTGATGTAAGCAACCCTGGTATGCCGGCACTCGGTGGCTGATGTAAGCACCCCTGGTATGTAGACACTCGGTGGCTGATGTAAGCAACCCTGGTATGCAGGCACTCGGTGGCTGATGTAAGCACTGCACTCGGTGGTTGATGTAAGCAACCCTGGTATGCCGGCACTCGGTGGCTGATGTAAGCACCCCTGGTATGTAGGCACTCGGTGGCTGATGTAAGAAACCCTGGTATGCAGGTACTCGGTGGCTGATGTAAGCAACCCAGGTATGCAGGCACTCGGTGACCGATGTAAGCACCCCTGATATGTAGGCACTCGGTGGCTGATGTAAGCACCCCTGGTATGTAGGCACTCGGTGGCTGATGTAAGCAAACCTGGTATGTAGACACTCGGTGGTTGATGTAAGCACCCCTGGTATGTAGACACTCGGTGATTGATGTAAGCACCCCTGATATGCAGGCACTCGGTGGTTGATGTAAGCACCCCTGGTATGCAGGAACTCGGTGGTTGATGTAAGCACCCCTTGTATGTAGGCACAGCCGTAATCTGAAATGCGTGCTGTTTGAACCTTCTGAGTGCCCATCATGCAACATCGATGGAATAACTGTCTCTAAATGTTGCAGACTTCGATTCTTTCTTGCTCCCCCTCCCCCATAGACTTAAGACTGTGACAACGAATGACGTTCTGGCATAAGGTATATCTTTTTCAAGATGGGCGTAGAGGGACGGAGTAAGGCCTTTACTTAGGACATATTTCTCGGACAAAGACAATGGGGGACATAAACAACCAGAATGTTGGTACTAAAGGTCAGGTGAGTTGGATAAGGGCCGGTACTGAGAACAGAGTGAATCAGCTTTGCCACCTTTACTGTTGTTGGCCATGGCAAGATACTGACATGTTTGATGGTTAGTGACGTCGATAAATCAGCAGTGTAAACCTGCAATAATGGGCATAATCTGACAATTTTAACATTGCTATCTGTCGTCAGCGCATCTGTATGTTTGTTTGCATGCCTGACTGTGTGACTTCTGTCTATCCCTTTCTGTATTTTAAAACTACTTAGTTATAGCAGTAATTGATATTGATAATATTTTGTTGATACTTCACAGTGTTGTATATTCTACTGGCGCAAGATACGCAAAGAAAAACAAGTAAGTCGAACACGTTTAATAAATATATATCCCTGCATTTCTTGGTTTGTGTCAATCTAATGTATACTGGGGTGATCGTTTAGTTGCTTCGTGTGTAACTCTTTCTGTCTCAGTTCATTATCGTGGGGTCATCATCTATTTTTCACAAGATGAAGAATGTTTTCTGCAATTTATCTTTGTCAATAGAGGTATTAAAAAAAAAGAGTTCTTAAGAGCTATATTGAGACAATCAAAATGTATGGAAGCCAAGCATGGACAATTAGCAGACAAGTGGGGAATTATAGTAGTGTAAGTGGGGCTAAAGCACCTTGTTTTGTGGCGCACATCGCTTTTGCGCCACAAAGGGCGATAACTCTTCGGGTTTTTAAGTAGGTGGTCAGAGGTGGCGTGGTCTAGTGACTCATCAGAGTGGGCGTGGTCTAGTGACTCATCAGAGTGGGCGTGGTCAAGTAATTATAGGTACGACATAAAAAATACGACATCAAACATTAAAAATAAAAAACAAACGATTCAAAAGAAGGTATATAATAATGTTAATAAAATATATATATAGAAGAAAAAGAAAAAAAAAAGACATAGTAAGTGACCGCTTATAGTTAAGGGTGTGTGATGACGTGGTCAAGTGGTGGTCAAGAGGTGGTCAAGTGGTGGTCATGTGGTGGAGTAACCACTTAAATTAAAGGGGAAAGTACGTGTAGTGATGTGGTGGTGGTTAAAGTGTGCGATCACGTGGTCAAGTAATGGTCAAGTAGTGGTCAAGTGACGAAATTTTAGTGGAAAGTAATTGTAATGATATGGTGATGATTAAAGGGTGGTAAATTAGTGGTCAAGCAAGGACTATTTTAGTGGAAAGTAGTTGTAATGATATGGTGATGATTAAAGGGTGGTAAATTAGTGGTCAAGCAGTGGTCAAGCAGTGGTCAAGTGGTGGTCAAGTGAGTAAAAATTTTAGTGGAAAGTAGTTTGTAATGATATGGTGATGATTAAAGGGTGGTAAATTAGTGGTCAAGAGGTGGTCAAGCAGTGGTCAAGTAGTGGTCAAGTGGTCAAGTGACCCTCTTAATTTGTCAGGGAAAGTGAGTGTAGTAAGTTGGTGATGATCGTGAGGTGGTCAAGTAGTGGTCAAGGGGTGGTCAAGGGGTGGTCAAGTGGTCAAGGGGTGGTCGAGTGACCACTTAAATTGTAGAGGAAGGTATGTGTAGTTACATGGCGGTGGATAAAGTGTCAATGATGTGGTCAAGCGGTGGTCAAGAGGCGGTCAAGTACCGATCAAGTGGTCAAGTGACCCCTTTAATTGTAGAGGAGAGTAGGTATAGTGAAACGGTAGTGGTTAAAGTGCTCGATGACATGGTCAAGTAGTTGTCAAGCAGTGGTCAAGTGGTCAAGGGGTGGTCAAGTGACCACTTAAAATATAGAGGAGAATATGTGTAATGAAATGGTAGTGACAGGGTGACGATAAAGAGGTGGTCAATAGTGGTCAAGTGATCGAGTGACCACTTACATTGTAGAGGAAAGTAGTGTAGTGAAACCAGGATGGGTAAAGGGAAGAGAAAGCAGTAGTAAGCTTATTAATATTAATATTATAATATTAATTGTAGTGACACCAATAGTAATTGTAGCAGTAGTAGTAGCAATACCAACAATAGTAATAATTATCATCATCATTACGTGTCTTACCAACGGACGTATCACCCACACATTGCAATCTCCAACACCATTGAACAATTCCGGGGTTGACTCACACTACAGAAATCCCCAATTAACGGCATTACCTTCATGTAATGGTGGTACTCATAGTACCAATAGCACCAGTAGTAATAGTCACCAACAGCAGCAAGAGACTTATCGCCTGACATTGGTCAGTATGACACTCCATAAACTATGATCTCCAACACCATGGATACAAATAGTAATAATATTGGTAGTAGTAGTAGTAGTAGTAGTAGTAGTAGTAGTAGTAGTAGTAGTAGTAGTAGTAGTAGTAGTAGTAGTAGTAGTAGTAGTAGTAGTAGTAGTAGTAGTAGTAGTAGTAGTAGTAGTAGTAGTAGTAGTAGTAGTAGTAGTAGTAGTAGTAGTAGTAGTAGCGGCGGTGGTGGTGATGGTGGTGGTGGTGGTAATAATAGGAGTAGTAGAATAGCGAGGGTGCTTGTTGTTTCACTAAGTATTTGTATATCGTATGTAGTATAAAACTAGTTTGTGTTGTATGCCATGTAAGGTGTTACTGAAATATCTGTATTTTGTAGTTCTAAGAGGTGATGATAGTGTCTCCAGTGCTGCGAAAAAGGCTCATTGTGAGATATCGATCATTTCTCAAAGCGACAGCATCCGGGGTGCATGCCCATTACGAGCAAACAACGATAAGGCAACGACAAGGCAAAATGGCGTCGAATATAGCGTAAAGTACACTACTTATGAGGTCATCGGTTGTCCGTTCCATCACGGTCGACAAATAGGCGCTCACTAACTTCATAATATGCTCACTCAAATAAACATATAGGATAATAAGGCACCGACCCAAACAAGGAAAACGGACAAAAACAACGGGGGAAAAATGACATAAGCGTCAAAATATAACACATACAAAGACAGATACAACAGTGACTAAAAAAATAATAAAAATGACACGACAAAATAACACACACACACACACACACACACACACACACACACACACAATGAAAACTGAAACAACCAATGAAAAATCGCTGACACGAACACTAGAAGCTGACACAAACACTAAACAAGGTACCTAAAGAAAAGCTAAACTTTGTTAACCAAAATGTGAAAGTAGGAAAATGTGATACCCAAATGTAAAACAAATACAGGAATAGCTCGTCCCAACTTATAAAAAGTAGGAAAATATGTCAACCAAATGGGGAAAAGTTAGGCCAAATACAAAAATATCTAACTCAAACTAATGAAAAGTAGGGAAACTTTGTTAACCAAAGGAGGGGAAAAACCTAGGTCAAGTAGGAAAATCTGTTACCCAAATGTGAAAAATGTCGGCCAATACAGAAATAGCTCGTCCACACGTATGCAAACTAGGAAAATTTGTTAGTCGAACTAGGATAAAATATTGCCCAAGTAGGAAAATTTGAGAGCCAAATGTGAAAAAATATCAGCCAAAGAGAGAAATATCTCGTTCCAACTTATAAAAAGAAGGAAAATTCTCAACCAAATGAGAAAAAGTTAGACCAAATATAGTAACATCTCAACCAAACTTATGAAAACTAGGAAACTTTGTTAGCCAAAGCGAAAAAACCTAGGTCAAGTAGGAAAATCTGTTAGCCAAATGGAAAAAATGTCGGCCAAATACAGAAATACCTCGTCCGCACTTATTAAAATTAGGAAAATTTGTTAGCCAAATAGTAAAAATATTGTCCAAGTAGGAAAATTTGATAGCCAATTGTGAAAAATATCACCCAAAGAGAGGAATATCTAGGCCAGAATTATTAAAAAGTAGGAGAACTATTTGCCAAATGGGAAAAAGTTAGGCCAAATACAGAAATATCTCAACCAAACATATAAAAAAATAGGAAAATTGATAACCAAACGGGAAATATATTGACCAACTAGGGAAATGTGTTACTCAAAGAGGAAAAATAATGACCAAGTAACGAAATACATTGCTCAAACTTATGAAAACTAGGAAACTTTGTTAGCCAAATGGAAGAAACCTAGGTCAAGTAGGAAAATCTGTTAGCCAAATGTGAAAAATGTCGGCCAAATGCAGAAATAGTTCGGCCACACGTATGCAAACAAGGAAAGGTTTGTTAGCCAAATAGTAAAAATATTGCCCAAGTAGGAAAATTTGATAGCCAAATGTAAAAAAATATCACCCAAAGAGAGGAATATCTCGGCCAGACTTATAAAAAGTAGGAGAACTATTTGTCCAAATGGGTAAAAGTTAGGCCAAATACAGAAATATCTCAACCAAACATATAAAAAATAGGAAAATTGATAACCAAACGGGAAATATATTGACCAACTAGGGACATGTGTTACTCAAAGAGGAAAAATAATGACCAAGTAATGAAATACATCGCTCAAACTTATGAAAACTAGGAAACTTTGTTAGCCAAAGTGAAAAAAAAACCTTGTTCAAGTAGGAAAATCTGTTAGCCATATGTGAAAAATGTCGGACAAATGCAGAAATAGTTCGGTCACACATATGCAAACTAGGAAAAGTTGTTAGCCAGATAGGAAAAGTATTGGCCAAGTAGGAAAATTTGAAAGCCAAATGTGAAAAAATATCACCCAAAGAGAGAAATATCTCGTCCAGACTTATAAAAAGTTGGAAAATTTGTCAACCAAATGGGGTAAAGTTAGACCAAATACAGAAATATCTCAACCAAACATATAAAAAATAGGAAAATTGATAACTAAACGGGAAATATATTGACCAACTAGGGAAATGTGTTACTCAAAGAGGAAAAATAATGACCAAGTAACGAAATACATCGCTCAAACTTATGAAAACTAGGAAACTTTGTTAGCCAAAGGAAAAAAAAAACCTTGTTCAAGTAGGAAAATCTGTTAGCCAAATGTGAAAAATGTCAGACAAATGCAGAAACAGTTCGGTCACACGTATGCAAACTAGGAAAAGTTGTTAGCCAGATAGGAAAAGTATTGGCCAAGTAAGAAAATTTGATAGCCAAATGTGAAAAAAATATCAGCCAAAGAGAGAAATATCTCATCCAAACTTATAAAAAGAAGGAAAATTCTCAACCAAATGAGAAAAAGTTAGACCAAATATAGTAACATCTCAACCAAACTTATGAAAAATAAGAAACTTTGTTAGCCAAAGAGAAAAAACCTTGGTCAAGTAGGAAACTCTGTTACCCAAATGTGAAAAATGTCCACCAAGTACAGAAATAACTTGTCCACACTTATGAAAACTACGAAAATTTTGTTACCCAAAGATGAAAAATATTGCCCAAGTAGGAAAATTTGAAAGCCAAATGTGAAAAAATATCACCCAAAGAGAGAAATATCTCGTCCAGACTTATAAAAAGTTGGAAAATTTGTCAACCAAATGGGGGTAAAGTTAGACCAAATACAGAAACATCTTAACCACATTTATAAAAAACGAGGGGAAAATGTCGACCAAATACAGAAATAACTCAACCCAATTTATAAATACGGCAACCAAACTTATGAAACGTAGGAAAATGTGTTAACCAAAAGGGGAAAATATGGTACACGTAACGAAATATCTCATCCAAACTTATAAAAAGTAGGAAAATATGTCAACCAAACGCGAACAATGTCGGCCAAATACAGAAATTTCTCAACCAAACTCATGAAAAGTAGTAACAACTTGTTACCCAAATAGGAAAAATATTGGTCAAGTAAAGAAATAGCGTGGTCAAACCTATAAAAACGTACCAACATTTGTTAACACAACTTGGCCACTTGTTCTTACAAACTTGCTCGCTGGCTCAAACAATTTGTCCACTTGCTATTAAAATCGGTCGACCTATCCTATCAACTCACACACTTACCATAACAACTGTCCCTTTTCCCCAACAACGTGTCCACCGACTCTCTCATATTATCGACTCGCCCTATCAACTTACCCACTGACTCTAACAACTTCCCCACATGGGCTCACAAAATTTTCACTTGTTATTACAACTTGGCGACAGCCTCGCCCAAATTACCACTTACTCTTACAAACTGTCCCAACTGCGCGCACAAAGGTGTCCACTTGTGATTTCACGGCCTCCTCACCACATAGATAAGTAGCCCTTATAAAATACAAATGTATCCCGCAAGTCATACAGAAGTGTCCCCCATATTGTCATTAAAAAAAAAATATTTGTGTGTGTAGGTAAGTTCATGTCTTTGACAGTTCATATTTTGTAAATTCATTTCTTCAGCATAAGATTTGTGTAAGTTCACGCCCTCATCATAAATTTTGTTGTGTAAGTTCATGTCTTCGACAGTTCATGTTTTGCTAAGGCCTAGTTTTAGTGAAAATGCAGAAGTCTATTGGCTAGAATTTCAACCTGGGTGGTCAATTATTAACACTGCCTGTGGACAGCTATTCTTACCCATGCACTAAAGTTGAGAAAATGAACTTCCGTTGAATGGAAGCTACCGCAGACTTGAATTATTAAACCCCTCTGGAAGAAGTAGCGGCAGCTTAACCAGGAAAAGATTGAATTAGTTATCCCCCCTTAGTCTGGGAATTATGAAAATATATGCTCCCACAAGCGATATTACTCATGACGTCATATAAACAAAAATATAAAGGATAACAATTGTGCCTTTTCACTAAAACTAGGCCTTAGCAAAACATGAACTGTCGAAGACATGAACTTACACAACAAAATTTATGATGAGGGCGTGAACTTACACAAATCTTATGCTGAAGAAATGAATTTACAAAATATGAACTGTCAAAGACATGAACTTACCTACACACACAAATATTTTTTTTTTTTTAATGACAATATGGGGGACACTTCTGTATGACTTGCGGGATACATTTGTATTTTATAAGGGCTACTTATCTATGTGGTGAGGAGGCCGTGAAATCACAAGTGGACACCTTTGTGCGCGCAGTTGGGACAGTTTGTAAGAGTAAGTGGTAATTTGGGCGAGGCTGTCGCCAAGTTGTAATAACAAGTGAAAATTTTGTGAGCCCATGTGGGGAAGTTGTTAGAGTCAGTGGGTAAGTTGATAGGGCGAGTCGATAATATGAGAGAGTCGGTGGACACGTTGTTGGGGAAAAGGGACAGTTGTTATGGTAAGTGTGTGAGTTGATAGGATAGGTCGACCGATTTTAATAGCAAGTGGACAAATTGTTTGAGCCAGCGAGCAAGTTTGTAAGAACAAGTGGCCAAGTTGTGTTAACAAATGTTGGTACGTTTTTATAGGTTTGACCACGCTATTTCTTTACTTGACCAATATTTTTCCTATTTGGGTAACAAGTTGTTACTACTTTTCATGAGTTTGGTTGAGAAATTTCTGTATTTGGCCGACATTGTTCGCGTTTGGTTGACATATTTTCCTACTTTTTATAAGTTTGGATGAGATATTTCGTTACGTGTACCATATTTTCCCCTTTTGGTTAACACATTTTCCTACGTTTCATAAGTTTGGTTGCCGTATTTATAAATTGGGTTGAGTTATTTCTGTATTTGGTCGACATTTTCCCCTCGTTTTTTATAAATGTGGTTAAGATGTTTCTGTATTTGGTCTAACTTTACCCCCATTTGGTTGACAAATTTTCCAACTTTTTATAAGTCTGGACGAGATATTTCTCTCTTTGGGTGATATTTTTTCACATTTGGCTTTCAAATTTTCCTACTTGGGCAATATTTTTCATCTTTGGGTAACAAAATTTTCGTAGTTTTCATAAGTGTGGACAAGTTATTTCTGTACTTGGTGGACATTTTTCACATTTGGGTAACAGAGTTTCCTACTTGACCAAGGTTTTTTCTCTTTGGCTAACAAAGTTTCTTATTTTTCATAAGTTTGGTTGAGATGTTACTATATTTGGTCTAACTTTTTCTCATTTGGTTGAGAATTTTCCTTCTTTTTATAAGTTTGGATGAGATATTTCTCTCTTTGGCTGATATTTTTTTCACATTTGGCTATCAAATTTTCTTACTTGGCCAATACTTTTCCTATCTGGCTAACAACTTTTCCTAGTTTGCATACGTGTGACCGAACTGTTTCTGCAGTTTGTCTGACATTTTTCACATTTGGCTAACAGATTTTCCTACTTGAACAAGGTTTTTTTTTTCCTTTGGCTAACAAAGTTTCCTAGTTTTCATAAGTTTGAGCGATGTATTTCGTTACTTGGTCATTATTTTTCCTCTTTGAGTAACACATTTCCCTAGTTGGTCAATATATTTCCCGTTTAGTTATCAATTTTCCTATTTTTTATATGTTTGGTTGAGATATTTCTGTATTTGGTCTAACTTTACCCCATTTGGTTGACAAATTTTCCAACTTTTTATAAGTCTGGACGAGATATTTCTCTCTTTGGGTGATATTTTTTCACATTTGGCTTTCAAATTTTCCTACTTGGCCAATACTTTTCCTATCTGGCTAACAACTTTTCCTAGTTTGCATATGTGTGACCGAACTATTTCTGCATTTGTCCGACATTTTTCACATATGGCTAACAGATTTTCCTACTTGAACAAGGTTTTTTTTTCACTTTGGCTAACAAAGTTTCCTAGTTTTCATAAGTTTGAGCGATGTATTTCATTACTTGGTCATTATTTTTCCTCTTTGAGTAACACATGTCCCTAGTTGGTCAATATATTTCCCGTTTGGTTATCAATTTTCCTATTTTTTATATGTTTGGTTGAGATATTTCTGTATTTGGTCTAACTTTACCCCATTTGGTTGACAAATTTTCCAACTTTTTATAAGTCTGGCCGAGATATTCCTCTCTTTGGGTGATATTTTTTTACATTTGGCTATCAAATTTTCCTACTTGGGCAATATTTTTACTATTTGGCTAACAAACCTTTCCTTGTTTGCATACGTGTGGCCGAACTATTTCTGCATTTGGCCGACATTTTTCACATTTGGCTAACAGATTTTCCTACTTGACCTAGGTTTCTTCCATTTGGCTAACAAAGTTTCCTAGTTTTCATAAGTTTGAGCAATGTATTTCGTTACTTGGTCATTATTTTTCCTCTTTGAGTAACACATTTCCCTAGTTGGTCAATATATTTCCCGTTTGGTTATCAATTTTCCTATTTTTTTATATGTTTGGTTGAGATATTTCTGTATTTGGCCTAACTTTTTCCCATTTGGCAAATAGTTCTCCTACTTTTTAATAATTCTGGCCTAGATATTCCTCTCTTTGGGTGATATTTTTCACAATTGGCTATCAAATTTTCCTACTTGGACAATATTTTTACTATTTGGCTAACAAATTTTCCTAATTTTAATAAGTGCGGACGAGGTATTTCTGTATTTGGCTGACATTTTTTTCCATTTGGCTAACAGATTTTCCTACTTGACCTAGGTTTTTTCGCTTTGGCTAACAAAGTTTCCTAGTTTTCATAAGTTTGGTTGAGATGTTACTATATTTGGTCTAACTTTTTCTCATTTGGTTGAGAATTTTCCTTCTTTTTATAAGTTGGAACGAGATATTTCTCTCTTTGGCTGATATTTTTTCACCTTTGGTTATCACATTTTCTTACTTGGTTAATATTTTTACTATTTGGCTAACAATTTTTTCCTAATTTTATTAAGTGCGGACGAGGTATTTCTGTATTTGGCCGACATTTTTTACATTTGGCTAACAGATTTTCCTTTTTGACCTAGGTTTTTTTCGCTTTGGCTAACAAAGTTTCCTACTTTTCATAAGTTAGGTTGAGATGTTACTATACTTGGTCTAAATTTTTCTCATTTGGTTGAGAATTTTCCTTCTTTTTATAAGTTGGAACGAGATATTCCTCTCTTTGGCTTATATTTTTTCACATTTGGCTCTCAAATTTCCCTACTTGGGCAATATTTTATCCTGTTCGACTAACAAATTTTCCTAGTTTGCATACGTGTGGACGAGCTATTTCTGTATTGGCCGACATTTTTCACATTTGGGTAACAGATTTTCCTACTTGACCTAGGTTTTTCCCCTCCTTTGGTTAACAAAGTTTCCCTACTTTTCATTAGTTTGAGTTAGATATTTTTGTATTTGGCCTAACTTTTCCCCATTTGGTTGACATATTTTCCTACTTTTTATAAGTTGGGACGAGCTATTCCTGTATTTGTTTTACATTTGGGTATCACATTTTCCTACTTTCACATTTTGGTTAACAAAGTTTAGCTTTTCTTTAGGTACCTTGTTTAGTGTTTGTGTCAGCTTCTAGTGTTCGTGTCAGCGATTTTTCATTGGTTGTTTCAGTTTTCATTGTGTGTGTGTGTGTGTGTGTGTGTGTGTGTGTGTGTGTGTGTGTGTGTGTGTGTGTGTGTGTGTGTGTGTGTGTGTGTGTGTGTTATTTTGTCGTGTCATTTTTATTATTTTTTTAGTCACTGTTGTATCTGTCTTTGTATGTGTTATATTTTGACGCTTATGTCATTTTTTCCCCGTTGTTTTTGTCCGTTTTCCTTGTTTGGGTCGGTGCCTTATTATCCTATATGTTTATTTGAGTGAGCATATTATGAAGTTAGTGAGCGCCTATTTGTCGACCGTGATGGAACGGACAACCGATGACCTCATAAGTAGTGTACTTTACGCTATATTCGACGCCATTTTGCCTTGTCGTTGCCTTATCGTTGTTTGCTCGTAATGGGCATGCACCCCGGATGCTGTCGCTTTGAGAAATGATCGATATCTCACAATGAGCCTTTTTCGCAGCACTGGAGACACTATCATCACCTCTTAGAACTACAAAATACAGATATTTCAGTAACACCTTACATGGCATACAACACAAACTAGTTTTATACTACATACGATATACAAATACTTAGTGAAACAACAAGCACCCTCGCTATTCTACTACTCCTATTATTACCACCACCACCACCATCACCACCACCGCCGCTACTACTACTACTACTACTACTACTACTACTACTACTACTACTACTACTACTACTACTACTACTACTACTACTACTACTACTACTACTACTACTACTACTACTACTACTACTACTACTACTACTACTACTACCAATATTATTACTATTTGTATCCATGGTGTTGGAGATCATAGTTTATGGAGTGTCATACTGACCAATGTCAGGCGATAAGTCTCTTGCTGCTGTTGGTGACTATTACTACTGGTGCTATTGGTACTATGAGTACCACCATTACATGAAGGTAATGCCGTTAATTGGGGATTTCTGTAGTGTGAGTCAACCCCGGAATTGTTCAATGGTGTTGGAGATTGCAATGTGTGGGTGATACGTCCGTTGGTAAGACACGTAATGATGATGATAATTATTACTATTGTTGGTATTGCTACTACTACTGCTACAATTACTATTGGTGTCACTACAATTAATATTATAATATTAATATTAATAAGCTTACTACTGCTTTCTCTTCCCTTTACCCATCCTGGTTTCACTACACTACTTTCCTCTACAATGTAAGTGGTCACTCGATCACTTGACCACTATTTGACCACCTCTTTATCGTCACCCTGTCACTACCATTTCATTACACATATTCTCCTCTATATTTTAAGTGGTCACTTGACCACCCCTTGACCACTTGACCACTGCTTGACAACTACTTGACCATGTCATCGAGCACTTTAACCACTACCGTTTCACTATACCTACTCTCCTCTACAATTAAAGGGGTCACTTGACCACTTGATCGGTACTTGACCGCCTCTTGACCACCGCTTGACCACATCATTGACACTTTATCCACCGCCATGTAACTACACATACCTTCCTCTACAATTTAAGTGGTCACTCGACCACCCCTTGACCACTTGACCACCCCTTGACCACCCCTTGACCACTACTTGACCACCTCACGATCATCACCAACTTACTACACTCACTTTCCCTGACAAATTAAGAGGTCACTTGACCACTTGACCACTACTTGACCACTGCTTGACCACCTCTTGACCACTAATTTACCACCCTTTAATCATCACCATATCATTACAACTACTTTCCACTAAAATTTTCCTCACTTGACCACCACTTGACCACTGCTTGACCACTGCTTGACCACTAATTTACCACCCTTTAATCATCACCATATCATTGACAACTACTTTCCACTAAAATTTTCCTCACTTGACCCACTGACCACTTGACCACTGCTTGACCACTAATTTACCACCCTTTAATCATCACCATATCATTACAACTACTTTCCACTAAAATTACGTCACTTGACCACCACTTGACCACTACTTGACCATTACTTGACCACGTGATCGCACACTTTAACCACCACCACATCACTACACGTACTTTCCCCTTTAATTTAAGTGGTTACTCCACCACATGACCACCACTTGACCACCTCTTGACCACCACTTGACCACGTCATCACACACCCTTAACTATAAGCGGTCACTTACTATGTCTTTTTTTTTCTTTTTCTTCTATATATATATTTTATTAACATTATTATATACCTTCTTTTGAATCGTTTGTTTTTTATTTTTAATGTTTGATGTCGTATTTTTTTATGTCGTACCTATAATTACTTGACCACGCCCACTCTGATGAGTCACTAGACCACGCCCACTCTGATGAGTCACTAGACCACGCCACCTCTGACCACCTACTTAAAGACCTGAAGAGTTATCGCCCTTTGTGGCGCAAAAGCGATGTGCGCCACAAAACAAGGTGCTTTAGCCCCACTTACACTACTAATTTTGTGGAGGCCGCGGAGATGTGGCTTTATAGAAGAATGAAGAGAACAAAGTGGACGGATAGAAAGAGTAATGAATATATATTGTAATGAATATATATTGTAATGAAGATATATTGAAAGAAGTTAACTCACAAAGAGAACTGGTTACTTGCATCAGAAGGAGACAGTCTACTTTGGGCATGCCGCGAGAAGGAAACCCTAGAGTCTGTCGTCACAACGGGAAAGTTGAAGGGGAAAAGAGGCAGGGGGAAACCAAGAGAGAAGGCGCTGGACATCTTGGCATCTTGGCATGATGCCATAACATCAGTATCAGAAATTATTGGCAGCACACCAGACATAGGGTTTTAGACAAATATGATCTACAACGCCATATGTCATTAACTATAATAATAATAATAATAATAATAATAATAATAATAATAATAAGAAGAAGAAGAAGAAGAAGAAGAAGAAGAAGAAGAAGAAGAAGAAGAAGAAGAAGAAGAAGAAGGAGAAAAAGAAGAAGGAGAAAAAGAAGAAGAAGAAGAAGAAGAAGAAGAAGAAGAAGAAGAAGAAGAAGAAGAAGAAGAAGAAGAAGAAGAAGAAGAAGAAGAAGAAGAAGAAGAAAAAGAAGAAGAAGAAGAAGAAGAAGAAGAAGCAGAAGCAGAAGAAGAAGAAGAAGAAGAAGAAGAAGAAGAAGCGTTTGACTGTCCAGTTTACCTACAAGAGAGCAGGTGTAAGTACCCTTTTGTCTGATTCACATCCCGTGTCCTCTCCGACTTGGAGAGCCTACCAATAACTGCGCTACCTTTCGTTAGCCAACCTAGTTTAGTTAGTTGGTTACATATCCTTTACAGGACGTTGCAGTCAACACCAGCATTTTTGCTCTTTTGATATCTTGGCAAGTTTACGTTCAGTAGTTTACGTGTTCATCGGCGAGACAAGAGCTTTGGTTTAATATAATTAATCCACTATCCTTTGCAAATCCTACTTTGTACCCTACTAATTCATTCACAAGTTCATTTACTATTCAGTTTTCACTAATAAATTATAACTTGATTTCTGTTAGCAGCGGCATGTGACACTAGAACTCAATACTATCGAAAGTCACAGCAGCACCAGCGACGAACAGAAACAACAAGAACATAGAGGCACCAAAGCACAACAGGACAAATGGTATAAAGAAGAACGGCGACGACATCTGGAGCAGATACTACAAGATCACGCACACAGAGACGGACAAGTAAGAGGCTCACAGCTGAGCCACCAGAAAGAGCTAGATCTGCACAATTATACTCTGAAGGAAGCCATGGAGGTTGTTGAACTCTACTTAGCAGTATCGCTGGACCGTAAGTGATGAGAAGCAACGTGCTGCGAAATTATTGTTTGCCGGTGTCGCATGTTATTGTTGGCCTTACAATTTTCCCCCTTTTCAGACCTATAAGTCATTGTCTTTTGTAAATTGCACAATTAATTTGAGGTAAATTATGTTTGGAGTGTAACATTGTTGTATACACATATGTATATTTCACAAAAAATTTTATCTTGTTCTTGTTATTCATTATTTACTCAGACATTCCTATCATTTAGATAATATATATTTATTGCTACTTGCCTCTCTCTCTCTCTCTCTCTCTCTCTCTCTCTCTCTCTGTATGTACACACACACACACACACACACACACACACACTCATGTGAATATGCACACACATGAGCAATAAGTGTTATGGGTTACACATTATTGATCTCGACAGCAATCACATTTTTCTGTAGGGTACCTCTCTCTCTCTCTCTTTCTCTCTCTCACACCACACACACTCTCTCTTTCTCTCTCTGACACACAAACACACCCCCCCCCCCCACACACACACACACACACATACAGACAGAGAGAGAGAGAGAGAGAGAGAGAGAGAGCTATTCTTAGACACACTGGGTGTATACTAAAGTTCTATATGTATTTATGACGTTGTCATCACTTGCTCTATTTATTGAGGTCATCTAAGACATCTGCGGGGTAAGCACCAGTAAGAACACAGTAAACACATTGATTGTGCCACGATTGATTTGTTGATTTAGTAATAAATACTTATTCTTAAAGGAAGCACAATCGAAATACTGGCTCCCATTAATGAATATCGAGAGGATTAAGAAAAAAATTGATATAAACACACAGATACTCATGTGCCCACTTACTAAAAACTTACACACGTGCTGAAAGAGATACAACATATGATCAATACAAAGCTATTGTTACAATGGAAACTGTACGATAAAGCTTGTTGGCAAATGTTCTTAAGACATGAGTTCACCGTTAATCTGTACTCACTGAAGCAAATAAATTACATACCGCCTGTTAAAACATACTGACGCTTGGTTGCTTGTTAACACTGTAACTTGGACGTTCGAACAATATTAACATTTTAACTCAATGGTTCAACCTGACACTGAAAGGCAATACAAGAAGAAGAAGAAGAAGAAGAAGAAGAAGAAGAAGAAGAAGAAGAAGAAGAAGAAGAAGAAGAAGAAGAAGAACTTAAAATTACAAAGCGACGTAATAGTTTTGCTAAGTACTTTTCATAAAGCAATACGTATCTCCTAAGACAGTACATTACTGAAGAAGTTATAGACTGTGTATGTATTTCAGACTACCAAGAAACGGACGTGGTACAGAACAGATACGTTGACGTCATTACCGGCAGGGGTAAACACAGTAAAGATGGTATTCCTGTGATCAAACTGACAGTCAGTGACTACCTGGTTGCACAAGGCTACTTGTAGGTGACAATGGTGGCGTTCATAGTAAATTCAAAGATACGTTTTTATTACGTGATACAATTTAAATGAAACAAATCTGTGCCAAAATGCCTCGTAATTATAGATAAAATTGTTAACACTGGTTAAAAATATGTACAGGCTTTGTTATTTCATAATTTGTTTTTCACACACACACACGCATGCGCGCGCACACACACACAAGTGGTGTATATATGTAGTAAGGCTTGAACCCTCCCAATTGCATTCCTCCGCTCGAAGCCGCTGGCACAATGTGGGATGTTGGTTTAGGTGAGCGTGCTAACAGAAAGCAGGCAGTAGCGTCTAATGGTTTAGTGTCACACGGTAGCTCAGTAATTTCTGACTAAGATCTGGCAAGAGGAAATACAACCTAAAGACTAAATGTCATGGCAGGGCAGACCAGTCCCTAAGCCTTGGTCGGCAACTGGTCTAGGACGGAAGCTCCGACAGGTGGACAGAGTATTGCTTTGCTGATCCGGTAGCTTCTCAGCTTGTCTTGCTTCCAGACATATTGGTGTTATCTTTCCTCTGGAGTAAACTAGGCCGGCCGGAAAGGGATTATGATGCATGGGCAACACGTGGTATCTAAATTCAGCCCAGGCTCTGTATTATGGAGAGGAATAACTCCATTTTACAAACTATCATCTGTCAAGACTGCAAGGTGCCAGTCATATATATATATTTAGTGGGCGACTTATCGTTTAGGAGCAAGAAATGAAGAAATGAAAGAGGAAAAAAAAACCAATAGAATGGGCAACTATATATAAATGACATTATAATTGGAAACACCTGGCCTAAACACCATACAAGACGATTTTACACATGGAAAATCCCTGATAAGAAAATACTCAATGAAACTGATTACATAATTATTACTCATTATGTGGTTGTTTCGGGATTTGAAATTTAAATATTGAGCACAACCCACTACTGGCAACGCCGACCGCATTCCGGTATGAACCTAAGGCCTATCCACGTCAATATGGAAGCACTATACTCGAGTTTCGCCCTCGTTTGAGCTCGTCAGTTAGTGCATATCCCTGACCGGATCCGGAAACAGTCCCGGATCACGCGTGTGAAGCGGGTGTGTAACCACGCGACACACACTGGACACACCAAATTATCACAACAGAATACCACAACGCTACCCATCGTAGGTTCATACCGGAATGCGGTCGGCGTTGTCAGTAGTGGGTTGTGCTCAATATTTAAATTTCAAATCCCGAAACAACCACATAATGCAATTGATTATTGCTCACTGGATTTAGGAGGCCTGGTGTTCCTTGCCTAGTGAGAAGTCCTGATCGTTCGGGTCCCATCGATTGACGGACGTCGGTCGCAGCGATTGGGCAATCTTGAGCATAGCCTACGATGGGTAGCGTTGTGGTATTCTGTTGTGATAATTTGGTGTGTCCAGTGTGTGTCGTGTGGTTACACACCCGCTTCACACGCGTGATCCGGGACTGTTTCCGGATCCGGTCAGGGATATGCACTACTGACGAGCTCAAACGAGGGCGAAACTCGAGTATAGTGCTTCCATATTGACGTGGATAGGCCTTAGGTTCATACCAGGAATGCGGTCGGCGTTGTCAGTAGTGGGTTGTGCTCAATATTTAAATTTCAAATCCCGAAACAACCACATAATGAATTGATTATTGCTCACTGGATTTAGGAGGCCTGGTGTTCCTTGCCAGTGAGAAGTCCTGATCGTTCGGGTCCCATCGATTGACGGACGTCGGTCGCGGCGATTGGGCAATCTTGAGCATAGCCTACGATGGGTAGCGTTGTGGTATTCTGTTGTGATAATTTGGTGTGTCCAGTGTGTGTCGCGTGGTTACACACCCGCTTCACACGCGTGATCCGGGACTGTTTCCGGATCCGGTCAGGGATATGCACTACTGACGAGCTCAAACGAGGGCGAAACTCGAGTATAGTGCTTCCATATTGACGTGGATAGGCCTTAGGTTCATACCAGGAATGCGGATCGGCGTTGCCAGTAGTGGGTTGTGCTCAATATTTAAATTTCAAATCCCGAAACAACCACATAATGAATTGATTATTGCTCACTGGATTTAGGAGGCCTGGTGTTCCTTGCCAGTGAGAAGTCCTGATCGTTCGGGTCCCATCGATTGACGGACGTCGGTCGCGGCGATTGGGCAATCTTGAGCATAGCCTACGATGGGTAGCGTTGTGGTATTCTGTTGTGATAATTTGGTGTGTCCAGTGTGTGTCGCGTGGTTACACACCCGCTTCACACGCGTGATCCGGGACTGTTTCCGGATCCGGTCAGGGATATGCACTACTGACGAGCTCAAACGAGGGCGAAACTCGAGTATAGTGCTTCCATATTGACGTGGATAGGCCTTAGGTTCATACCGGAATGCGGTCGGCGTTGCCAGTAGTGGGTTGTGCTCAATATTTACATAATTATTAATAAACGATTTAGAAATGCATCAATACATGTTATGACAATGCTTAATGTTGATTGTAACATTGATCACGTGCCACTATGCGGACAAATACAAGTCAGGTTGAAGAGAAGGAAAACAAATAGTTAGGAATATAAGACTTAATAATGATGTTCTTAAAGCAGATAAAGAAACTCTAGAAGAATAGAGAATGATTGTGAATAATAGGTACAATGTAATAGATAAAATACAAAGTATAAATGAACACCGGGAAATGCTAAGGGACTCCATTCATCAAACAAGCGAAGACATATTACCGGAGAGAAGACAAAAAGCTAAGAAAAGAATAGATTATTGAAGAAATCTTAAAGTTGATGGACAAAAGAAAAACTAAGCTATAAATGACAAACAAGAGTATGATAAGATAAACAAAGAAACAAGAGTTAAATGTATAAATGCAAAAGAATCATCGCTGAAGCTGCAAAGTGTGTACTCTGTGCTAGATTTAACCTTCAACAACCAGCGAAAAGAGAGTGAAGAGAAGAAGACAGGGGAATGGTGAGAGAAGGAGCCAGAGAAATAGGAAAGCACAGACCAAGGAACAGTTAGATCATCACGACTTAGAGAGAATGGTGCACACACATGTTGTAATTGTGATGGACTCACAAAGTATGATGAGAAAGTTGAAGACAGACATGCATTGGGCAGAGTGATAGGTTTCCCTTGAACTATCAAAAATAGAGAGCATCCGTTTGATTTTTCCCTGGGTGGGAAAGGAGCAGGCGGACAGATTGGCTGAGTCTGCATCCTTTGGTGGAATATTGGTGCATGATAAGGCAGATGTGGTCTGGTCCCTTTGGAATCATATGTACAGAGTGGGTGGATCATCAATGTATAGTGCAGAAGAGTGGGTGGATCATAAATGTAAAGTGCAGAAGAGTGGGTGGATCATCAATGCAAAGTGCAGAAGAGTGGGTGGATCATCAATGTAAAGTGCAGAAGAGTGGGTGGATCATCATGGCTTGGAGAGAATTGTGCTGCAGGGATCTGGCCGACACTCAAATCTACGAGGAAAGGCCAGGCGGACATATAATTATAATCAGATTGCTACTGGTACCATTAGTATTGGGACCCTTCACTAGCTGTCACAGATGAGGACTGAGCATGTATGGGAATGTTCCGAATGCTGTGATGTCGGTTCTTGACTCCACTCCACTTGTTGTGGTTCAAGGACCACCGTACAGAGGAGATCTAAGAGCTCTTGAGCTAACAGTAAAGTTCATATTTTAATCTGTGATAGAAATCTGAACACATGCAAGAAGATGAAGAACTTTCACAGAATGATATTTATGGTACTAACACCACAATTAAACTGGAATAGTCATGAAAGAGAAGGGAAAAAAAACAAAGCAATAGTGTAGAATCCAAATATATGCTGAAATTTGTTGTAATTAAAATGAAAACTTACATTATAGTTACTCACCAATTGAAGAAAGAGCAAAGGGGAATAGATAATTATTGGAGATTATTATAGAAGTCTGTGCAATCTCAACCATGAAAATACAAGATGTGTTAAATTTAGTTGCATGTGCTTTATAGGAAGTCATAGTCAGGCCCAGCATCCTTTGGCTGTTTGTGTTTCTCAGGCAATTTTACGTTCAATAGTTCGTCAGTGCTTTCTCAACAGCCAACACTCATACCATTGTGAAAATCAATGCAAAGTGATCTGCTTCAAGCTGGCTGTGGGTGACTTCAAGCCTGGCATGTCAGGGTTGTCACACTGTGTTCACTACTCCTACACTACAGGTGCTGATAAGATTTCAGTCTTTGGTGTTCTGGATCAACTCTGTTGATGATATTCCTCCATGCCATCATCTCAGTCCATCCAGCATCATTTCTCTTGGTCTGTCTCTTTCTCTTTTCCAATTGATCATTCCAGTTGTATGGATGTTTTCCAAACACCATTTTTTTTACTATGTTGCAAACATACACAGGAAATAAATGTGTAACTGCATAAAGAAAATAGTAACAACTTACACAACTTTTGCAAATATCCTCAGAGCTAGTAATTGTATGTTCATTGTCAGTAATCACACAGGCACAAGCAGAACAGTTATATCTTCCATTTCATTTTCAAATGTATTAGTGTTTCTTTTAGTAAGAATAAAGTAGTTTTAAATGTAGCTATTCATTTATTGTCAGTAAACCATGCTTCTGTCCCAACGTAACCACCTGTTGTCATTTCTACTCTCTAGGCACAGTTGGCCAAATCCAGGAATGGTCAGGATAGATTTGTTTTCCAAACGATATACTACAGACACCAACAGGCAGAAACCTCTACGAAAGTTGCTATCATGTAATGTTATGTAAATATTGACTTCACAATTAGATTTGTATATTTATTTTATAAGTATCGGTGCAAGGGTTGACATACAATGTCTACTACTTCCTTCTACAGACTGCATGACCAGACTGCTGTTGTTCAGGGACTTCATACCAGGGTGCTTGCATATCTTAACTGTATCACTTCCTATGGTATAAATTAAGTGTACCGACACTATCACAGTGATAGACGGGAGCAATAGTAGCAGTTAGTTGTTACAGGTAGGAGTCACACAATAAAAGGACAGACTATACAATATGAGAATTTTCAAACTGATTCTCAGAAACAACACAAATCAAGACTGGCTGAGCCAATGGACAAAAGGAAAGATCTGCCAAACCTTCCTTACTGACTTCTCCAGTGAAGCATCAATAATAAGATTTATTGCAGAAACAAAATCTTTTATAGTTCCAAACAGGACACAATGATGGAGAGATTTATGTCTCCATACAGTATGCTAGTGATAGAGATATATGTGTGTCTCTACAGTATGTTAGTGATGGAGAGATTATGTGTCTGTTAGTGATGGAGAAATGTATCTGTCTCTCCATACAGTATGTTAGTTGTTTTTTTTTCCACTTGCTCGCTTTGAACTCAAGCAGTCCATACACACTATTTACAGTAGTGATGAGCTTTCCCTATTAACAGCGTCCCTCGCCATCAGGCGAACCCACTGCGACTTCAGAGGTACTTGTAATTTACGTCCCCAAGTCAAGGATGACAGGTCAACATTGTAGTCCAGCTGTCTGGTGTAGGAGTTGAACCGCTAACCTCGGCATCAGCACAACGGATGTTTAAGTACATGCGTTCTTACCCATTCGGACCTGCTCAGTATGTTAGTGATAGAGATTTATGTGTGTCTCCATACAGTATGTTAGTGATAGAGAGTTATGTGTATCTCTATAGTATGTTAGTGATGGAGAGATTTATGTTTGTCTGCATAGTGTGTTAGTGATGGAGAGATTTATGTCTCCTTACAGTATGTTAGTGATAGAGATTTATGCGTCACCATACAGTATGTTAGTGGCAGAGATTTATGTATATCTGTACAGTATGTTAGTGATGGAGGGATTATGTGTGTCTGCATAGTGTGTTAGTGGTGGAGAGATTTATCTATCTCTTCATACAGTGTTGGTGATGGAGATTTTTATGTGTCTACATACAAAGTGTTGGTAAAGGAGAGATGTAAGTGTCTCTTCCTACGCAATGTGGTGTTTTCAGTATGGTACAAGATCTGTAGTCAATGTAACTGTTAAAGGGTACACGCTGTGTTTGTAGTCTACAAATTGTACTCTGGTCCCCACACTGTAGGTCATTACTGATATATTTAGTGTTGGGATGTGACAATAGCTGTCTGTAAGAATTTGCTCATTTATACTATTTGTTTGTCCAGCATTTTCACATCCTGAAATAACACTATATCTGTAAAGTTTCTAAATTCTTTCTGTTTCTAGTGTATGTTTCAGAGCTGACAGTGCTACAGGCCATATATGGGTGGTGAATATTTGTTTTACAGCTCAATATTTATGTTAGAAATATGTCTTTCTCCGAGAATGCTTTCCTGACTTCTGCAAGCTTACATCTTATTTGCATCACAATGAGCAACCAGCATCTGTGGCAATGGGGCAACAAACACAGTTCATAATCCTACATTTGAAATCAGTGATTTGAAAGCAGACTGCCCTGCCTTGATTTTTAACAATGGTACGCACATCGGTTGTTCAGAAAGCAATGACAAACTACCGAACGTAAACTTGCCTAGTAAATCACAAACAGCCAAAAAATGCCAGGACTGATTGCGACATCCTGGAAAGGAGATGTAACTAACTTCTTTTTAGCATGTTTCATCATAATTTGACCCTGATTGGGAGACTCTGCACTTGTTAAGATATACTCTACAAAAAATACCATATCCATAAGTCAAACATTTTATAACAATGTCTATGGCATTGTGATGCAGCCGACGTTAAAGAAAGTGAATATTACGAGACATTCACTCATCACCATATACCCTGCCATGTGGCGTAGGTGTTCATGTCTCCCCACAGATCTGGGTCAAGTATAATTTAAATTACTCAGTGAATGAGAGGTTTTGATATCTACCTGGTTTGTTCCAAGCATTGATCTGGGCCTTTGTAATACAACCATTGGTTTCTAATGATGTTTCTTAAGATATGAGAAAGGATACTTGGCCTACTTGAAGAAGGGTGAAAAACATGAGGTCCCGTATACAAATTTTGCACATTAGAATTCCATGGCAGTTAGAAACTGCAAAGAGTAGGCCATAAGGTGTCCGATTAGGCAAACAGTATTAGAGAAAAAAAATATAGCTATGAATAGTTAGCCTGTTTCCTTGGATATGCAAACCTTACACAAATGCATGCCAAAGTTTGCATACAGACCTTTGAGTTAGAAAGGTGCATAACCAGGTGCAATCAATCAATCAATCAGGTGCCGTATCCACAATGAAGGTTGGCTACAATGGATCTCCAACACTGTCTTTCACCCTGACTGTACATTTTGTCAGACTGATGTTCATCCATCTCTTGATGTTATCTTCCCATTTGTATCATTGTCTGCCTCTTGCTCGCTTGCCCTCAACCTTGCCATCCAGTATGGTTTTTATAAGAGTGTTATGTCTTTTAACGTAACCAGGAGCTATATATTCCTTCAAAGAAGAATAAACAATACTCTCACTGTATTGTAAAACTAAACATGGAGAATGACTAACACAATTACTAACAAACTACAAACATTCATTAAATGATGCCTGCACAGAATAGAAGGACTAAAATGTTATGAAAGAATTACTAGTGTACTGGACAGATTCCATTAAATCAAGAAGTGAGGAAAAGATGTTGCTATTGGATAGGACACACATTGAGAAAACCTGATAATAGTATAACTGGAAAATCTTTTCACTCGAACTTGAACCCACAGGGCAAAAGAAAAAGAGGGAGACCTCAAAACACAGCATGGGAGCGTTGATGTAGTGGTTAGAAAGTTATGCCAACATCAGCATAAGCGTGGTCAGCTGAGTGTTCAATATCAGCTCTTGATATTCACTATGGGAGGGAAGACTGACCACCTATTCCCCCGTGCACTCAGGACTACATAATGTCATGACCCCAACAGTTCACACACCCAGAGAAGGTTCCTGATATGGGACTTGGAAGAGAATTGGAGACAGGTGAATCAGGGGAAGACATGGTGGCAGCTGCATGAGATCAGACAGCTTTCTGTGAGCTGCTTGAGGGCACATCCCCAATGAGGGATACAGGGCAGAAGAGGAAGAGTCATGTCATATTACTTCATTTAGAACGACTGCACATTTTGCATAAAATCAACTTATGTATGTCTGATCATGTTATGCTCTTAGATAAATCCAGACCTAAAAACATCATTAACATGAATCTTTTATTTGTTTCATTAAAAAGATAATATGAAAAAACATTACAGTATGAGATATTTTATTTCTGTTTTGTTTGTTAGCTATCACTGTGGATAAAGTTAACAATAACTGTCTATATGTATGAGAAGCTATCATAAAATTGTTAAAAGGTTAACTCTATGATGTGTTTTAAAGAAACAAAGTAAACCTACTGCACTCAATGAATCTGTATACAACTGTCTGTCAGATTTGTAATATATGTAATGATCATAGTCAAATGTTGACAAATCAGAAATTTGTAAACTATGTTCATAACTAAACACTTTAATTGGCATCACACAGTTATAAAATCTAACCCCCTAGGCCAGTTCATCTTATTTATGTCCCAAGAGCAGATTAAACTATTTTGTAATAGAATGAAATGTGACAAGAATGTTGTCACTTCAGTCAAAGCTCAAATAATGTGCATAAAATAAATAATGGCTGCTCTAAAGTTGTTAAAACAACAGATGACAATTTGCTTGATATTTTTGTGTAAGCCAAGCTATTTACTGTCATCCTGCTCATGTGACTGAGGACATCTTTCAGAAATGAACCTTACTCTTTCTATACTGTCAAAAGTAAAAGATACTTTTAAATGCCTTTTTGCGTACTGGGATATGTTGCAAGCCCCATATGTTAATAGACCAATCAGCACTTGAAGAGTGTTGAGGTCAATATCATGTGGCCGTCTTTACTGCCCAGAACATCTCAAGACACCCATGTTACGATGGGCAGACCTAAGGTCAAGTAAAAATAAATCCTCGTCTTGATGGGGATTTCGAACACATAACTACTGGGCTGGCAGGCAAGCATATCAGCAACTGCATTATCATGGCACCTTAGTGGTTAGTGTGCAGGCTTAGAACACTGGTCTAGGGTTTGAGCCCAGTAATGGCAGAGTTTTATATCTCCTATCGGTAAAACCATGGAAGTGATGTAGCCTCATAAAATAGGTAGTGAATGGAGGTTTCTAGGAGAAAGTCAAGTTGGCCTCCACAATACGACCAAATGACACCTCATATGCCATCAAAAGCAGTTGCATGTTCTTTATAGTATGTTGCATGTTCTTTATAGGATGTAGCATGATTTACTATTCAATTTGAGTAGATTGCCATTGCTTTCAGAATGGCCAATGTCTCATTACATCAAAATCAATGCAAAGCAGCCTGCCATTAGCTAACTGAATATCTGGGGTGAGCCTAGGTGGCATGTAAATGAACATTAATACCGACTTCACTTGCAGTCAAATTTCACACCCACATTAGGCAAACAATCAAACATAAGCACTAGGTGAAAACCCAGTACTAATTTCATGTAAAAGATAAAGACACCTACAGCCCATATAAACAATTGGAAAAAACAAAGTGTATGGCAGCTGTACAAAACTCAATTACAACCAAAAAACAAAACAAAAACAAGAGACTACTGTGGTGACAAACGACAAGCCTTACCAGCAAACAACAACAACAACAACAGGAAAATGGAACAACACATACAACGGGAAAGACTACAACTACAATTTAAGGTTTAACGCAAAATAAACATGACCAGAATGGAATCAACTGTAGCTTCTGAGTTAAGTACCACTTATTTTATTACATTTTTTTATTCACGTGATTCCACATTATGCTTTACTGCTTCCATTGCAGTGTTGTTACTGTGTTGTTATACTTTCCTGTTGCTGGTTACTGATGAATGCTTATCATGTCAATGTCCATTGTTTTTTGTAATGCATTTTGTAAAACTGCCCCACAAATCTGTGTTTTCCAATTGCTTACATTTCCAGTTTACAAAATACCGCTTGCTGCATGTCACAGGATGTTGCAATCAACCCCGGTATTTATTGACTGTCTGTGGTTTACTAGGAAATTTTACGTTCAACAGTGTGTGATTGCTTACTGAATAGCCAATGCTCACACCACTAAAATCAATGCAAAGCAATCTGTTCCCAAATTGCCTGCAGCTGATCTCAAACCCTTGACCTGGTGTGTTGGGGTATTGTGACAGCTCTAGCACATTTAATTTATACCAGCCCATATAATTATGCTTATGAAAACATACATCTGTGGTTGCAAGCTGTCTACAGGCCATCACCAGGGTGTCATAAGATATTCTTTCTAGGGGATGATTCCCAGAAGAATGCTTTGTGACTGTCACAAGCACAATATCAACATATCACCACTGGGAAAAACTACAAGGCAGTGGCTGCACAGCCTTTCAGCATTTAATCAAGATGGTGATCAACATTCAGGAAGTCAATATAAACAATGACATAGCATTCAATATTTAACTGACCATCCACAACCCACAATCTATATCTCATAGATATAAAGGCATCACATAGAAGATTACTAGGTTTTTAACAACAGTCAAGTGCAGTAGTGATTGATGCACAATTTTTAGTCAAGAACACTCTCACTCAAATACAACCATCAATTATCTCTTCACGTGCTCCTTGTCCACACTGCGTTCCCCCATTCACAGACTTAACAACATTCACTCTACCAAACACTCAACCACTGCATGACAGACATCAATATTTCATTTGACAAGATCACAAGCTGCTCATAGTTAATATACACTTCAGATTCAACACTTTTAGATGTTTTGCCTCATCTTTCTGTTACACTACATTCATTCTCATCCATGCACGTAGATAGTTGCATGCTGCTCATGTGGACTGTGTTAATATTGTTGTCTGTGTCACTGCCTTCTTCATCAGCATCAAAGTATTTCTCCTCAGCATCATATCCAGCAATATCCAAAGAATCATAATCTGCATTGTTGTCGACTTTACTGTCAATGAGAAACATATTTTTCATTATGTTCAACAGCAACTCATCTTAATACCATTAGCTAGCTATCTTATCAAATTCTACACTGACTTAAGTGTGACCTATAGGGAGTACTTTTAAAGAAAACCTAATTTAGTTCTAACACCTGCAAGTAACAAAGTAGTTGATTTAATTTCATTGACTACATAAAATAACTACTAAAATGACTTATGCATGCTATTCCATCAGGACTGATGGCAGTAACTAAATAAAGGGGCTCAATGAATTAAAATTGCAGTCTAAATTCTTGACAATACCACAGCATTTCCAACACCTTTTTGAAGGACTATCTGTTCAATCTGTATACCATTCAGCTACTTAATGTATATGTACTGAATATGATTAGTATTTCTTCTTCTTCCTCTTCTTTTTCTTATTCCTCCTCCTCTCTTATGTCGGTTGGTCAGTCGTTCATGGTTTCAACTTAACAGCAAAGGGTTGTCCCATAATGCTCCATTCCTGTGCCAGTGAATAAATATCAAACAAAGTACTCCTAAATGTCCCATGTGAAAAGTGAAACAGACAGGAGTCTCGACAAACCAACAGCCCGCAGAGGTATACTATGCATAATGCCGCTGCCAGAATGCCAACACGAAAGTCTACCATGAAAAATACAGTTCATCGTCAATGGAAGCGGCAGTCACTAGAAAACCAGTAGCCACACATTACTGCATAAGGCAAACCCAGTTAGTTCAGCAACCGGCAGCAGCCATTTTTTCGAACATGCAGTTCATGACACAAACAACCGCGGACAGATGTAAAGACACTCCACATGAAATCCACACCTGGCGGTGTCACTTCATACACTCAACTCAGTAGCAGGGTGGTGGAACCATGCATTACCAGTCCAACACAAGGAAAATACACAAGCAAACAGCAGCCACAAGCATAAACACTCCAGAGGCCTTAACAGCTCAATCGCCTAACCTCCATGTTGGCCATGGTTAGTATGACTTGGTGCATGTGCCATCTTTCAGTACTACTTCTTTTCTCCTACCATTTGTTGTGAACATAACAGAGAGGAGGTAGAAGTAATTTTCTGTATTTCACTTGCCTTGTTGGATGTGCTAATGTCATATTTGATTCCTCCAATGTCTCTTTGACTCCATCTAGCCAACTCTTTCTGGGTTGTGCACTCGCCTTGTATTCTGCTGGTTGATTTTTGTTCCATTTTAGTCAAAAGTCCATACCACATAATTCTTAGGCATTCTATAAAGTTGGTAATCAGCGTTATCCTTACAATTATTCATGTTTCTCATTTTTCTCTCTATCCAATCTTGTTTTTCTGGCTGCTTTTCTAATGCATCTCATTTCACATGAGATGTTACACCTGTGTGTCTAAGACTGTCTCTGTCTGGCAGTGGTCACATTTCACTGAGTCAAATAAAGCATCTATAAGCTTCTTTTGTGTCTGCATGTTTGGATGTTTCAGACTGTGCTATTTGATAGATGTTTGCTTTCTGTATTCTCATATCTAGACTTCCATCCTCTATGAACACACTGCTGGGATATATGTACTCTCTAACTTATTTTAATGTTTTTCCATCTATATTTAAGTTAAACTGCACTGGTATTCATTGAATTATCATAAATTCTGTCTTTTCAGTGTTAATCATCATATGAAAATTCTGACAGCAATTGTCAAGGCAGCTGATACAGTGCTGAAGATCTGCGTTATTTCTCTGGTAAACTCTGAAAACAGCAGCTCATGTAAACTCTCTGGAAGTGGATTTGATTCTTCAGTCATGACTTTTGCTATCTTCCAGTACAATGGCAATAATCATCACAATCATCATTAACCTTTGTGCTCCTTCATGAGCATGGGGCCATTACTGTAGTGATTTCAATTTAAAAAAACTGTGTCAAAGCAATATGTTCTTCTATGCCTAGATGGTTTCAGTGTTACATTCTTCTTCCATGATAAGATCACCACACACGATATGTTACTGCTAGATTGAAAAAGATTACCTTTCAAATAAAACATACCTGTAGTCAAAGTTTGCATCTTGTCCTGATAAAAATTTCTCTTGCATTGTGCGCAAAAATTCGCTGCGGAAATAAATTCTGTCATTTTCAGAAATGTCATCATCCGTACTTCTGGGTCCCTCCTTGTTCTCCACACTTGTTTCTAAGTGAGAATAAAACAAATTGCATATGACATAGTCTAATCATTCACTAGCAATACCACTACACAATAATTTGCATCATAAAGACAATGTAATATCATCATTGCAGAAGTGTGAATGGATAGAACACTGCATGTCATAGGTCAATGCATTACCAGGTGGGGTGATCAGCCACATTTCATGCTGCTTTCACAGACAGAGCTCAGGTGCTCACTTGACAAGGCCGGGGCAACGGCAAGCCTGTATTAAATATTATCATGGCCCCAATGTGGGTGGGGAGTGTGGGGGGTGTTGAGAGTGAGAGATGAGAGGAGGTAAGTGTGAGGTTCATGATTCACATGAATATCAGAAGCCAACAATGACTCAGACTTACTCAGAAAGTGAACTGCAGCAAGCTCAGGCAGTCTCGTCCAGGATAACAAAAAGAATACTTCAAATGAGACTTCTCTTGTGGTGATCACAAAGAACAGTGGTCTAGTTTTTATATGAAATCAAGAATAAACATTGCTGCAACTGGGACATTCCCACACATGCTCCATCCCCTTCTTCAGTAGCTAATGATGCTGATGATAAAAGTGATGGCCTGATTTAATATCCGCCTGCATTTCCTCCACTTCCTTAGCTAATATTAATATGTCGTATAGTATTGATGTTCGCATTTTGCCCATGCATTTATAATGCATATCTTTTATATTGTTGCTGTTCTCTGATAGCCTTGAATGATGTGCGAATAAAATAATGTATGAAAGAGATTGATAGAAGGGCAGAATGTTAGATGGGCCTGCGTGCCCAATTTTTAACCCTTTGAAAATAAAGTTTGTTCGTTCGTTCCACGGGTTGAGTGCCATCCAGACCCTCTGCTCCCTCCTAGCTGAATTAGCTCTCTAGATGTGAGTCCTTTCATTGTTTTGCTGCACTTTCCACTGAGCTTAGTTTCCATAGTTTCACCACCTCAGTCTTGTCATAATCTAATTCCCACATAAAGGAGCGGTAGCAGCCAGTGTATTAGCCTGTTCATTTCCTTGCACACCCACATGCATTGGCAGAGAATCCTGATATGCTCTTGACCTTTGTTTTATCGAGTGATACAAGCCACCACCATGAATCATGCTAGTCTCTATTTTGCATAGCATGCTTTATTAGTATGTCGCAAACACAACATGTCATTCTGTACTATTCTCCAACCACCAAAATGCTACCATTACAACTAATAACTAATAGCTAGCGTATTACAAACAAAGCTACCTTGGCTACCACACCATTGTAGCGTTATTAATCAGTTCCAAATACAACAAGGTAAACTTTCAACACAACAAGCCTCCAGTTCCAGATATCTATAATATGAATATCACTTACTCGACCCTTTCTTATTACTCATCTCCTCTTCATCATCTGTATCTGCCTCACTAATATTTTCATCACTTGATTCTTCTTCTTCTTCCTCCTCCTCTTCTTGCTCTTCCTATAATAGAAAAACAATAAGTGTGTCTTTAAGTAAGCATTACAATTTTGGTTAAAGCTAGAACAATAAGACCAGGAAGCAATATTTATAATATCTGTAATGATTAGATGTGTTTTGCAGTGGTAACAGTAAACCACTAAGGTTTATATGTATTCAAAGCAATGTTTTCCTGGTTGTAAATTTGAATAAAGAACAAAATCAATAGGACACACAATTTATTGTTTGATATATTTCACTGGACCTCATTAGGTGCATACAATAGAATTAAAACAACACAGAACAAAGCAACACAAAGAATTCTTATAGCTGAAATACACAACAAGGTCCTATGTTTCAACATGTTACTTTAAATCAACACGTCTATGTTGAAAAGAGTTCAGAATCAGCTGTCTATGACATTAGGCAACAACCTTAAAAAAATATACAGTGATTAACATAATGACAGAACAAAACAACTCTACCTCCTTCTCCTTCTGGAACTCATAGAACTGTTTATTTGTCTGCATGTCCAGGTGTTTGAGAAGTATGGTTGAAAATCTCAGATCACTCTTGTCAATATCCTGTTCCATCTGAGTTGCTTTCTCTGACTCTGTCTCGTACTGACCAACCTTGACACAAAATTATTTTCAAAAATACTTTCAATAATTTGCATACAAATTTAGAAAGCAAACAATGCAGAATACGAAGCAAACCATGTTAAGGACCTTTTACACGACTTATGTTATATTGGGTATGTGTGCTAGTTGCATGTTTGTTTAGACCAACCAGTACATGATGAGTCATGTTAATGGTTCAAGGGAAATGAATGAGCTGATAAACTGGCTGGCTCTGCACCCACTGTAGATGGCCAGCCCATGGATCGTGGCGATGTTATTAACGTCCTTAAAGATATGGCGAGAACAGAGGACTTTGACGTCAGTGAATCCACATCGCTGTCCAGGATGAAAGACTTGGGAGTAAGAATCGGCACGGCCAGACATGAGAGGTACATCGGGACAACGAGGTGCTTCGTCAACCAACACAGAACTGGCACTATTAGCCACCAGGACGCTGATGCATATGCTGGGGGGAGGATCTGAGCACCTATGGACCTGTCCGGAGTGCAGTGAAGATACCCCAACTGATAGCTGATAACTAATT
The DNA here is from genome assembly GCA_014155875.1 of Cepaea nemoralis. Taxonomy (NCBI): domain Eukaryota; kingdom Metazoa; phylum Mollusca; class Gastropoda; order Stylommatophora; family Helicidae; genus Cepaea; species Cepaea nemoralis. Next base: position 152,644 of record JACEFZ010012028.1, on the reverse strand, counting down.
TTCATTTATTTCCATTTGATTTTGCCAAGGAGTTTTTCCACATCATACGTGCTAAATGTGGAGCATTTTATTGCTTATGGTTCAGTTAGCACAAAACTTACTTGTATCAAATAAAAGCTGAACAAAAATAGTGAGATGTTTCTGCAACTCAAATAAATACTATACAACAGGTTGCTCATAATGGATGACATCATATCATAGACAATACATTTCTTAACTACACAAAACTCACCATTTGTTCAAAAAGCAGTGGCTCTCTCCATTTCATTTCATTTTCAGAGAAATACTCCCCTTCATCCATAAGTTTCTGCAGAGCTTGGTATCTCCTATTTTTCACTACGTTCTGCCTTGAGTCTGCACATCTTTTGGATATCTCTTCTACATAGAAGTCAATCAAATAATTTCCTTTCTGGTCCTTAAAGAACTGTACATCTTCATTGTTGAGGAATTGCGAAAAGCGTTCCAAAAACAATGCAGGGTTCTTGCTCAACATATCACCAGCAATACTGATCTTCTCTTCCTGAGTCAGATCTGGTTCTCCGCGTTGCTGATGCCTGAAATGGGCATCTGTTTTCACAAGTCTGGTGATCATTTCATTCTTCAATTCTTCTTTATTTGATATCTTTCTTTGAAAACTCTTTTCGGCTTCAGCAGCCATTTGTAGTATCCGAAGTGATATTAATGAATGGCGATAGTCTGTGTTAAAACTGAAACTCCGTTCTGAACTTAGCTTTGAAGTCAAGAATTTCTTCTAGTGCCTGTCAGAATCTGAAGCAGACATCGGCGACCACGACTCCAGTCCAGTGTCAGTTACTGTTACGTAAGTAAAGTTTAAGTTATAAACTAAATTAATTATTTAAAAAAAAACATATAATAATATCCGTAAAGAAGTAGTCGGTTGTATATGCATGTATTCGTTTACATATGTTTCATTTTTAGAGATACATAATAAATTCTCTGATCTGTTTACGTGATTATATGATATCCGACAGTCAAGTAACGTAAACTTTACGGCCGTTACACCAACAACATATCTAGAACTAGAGACAGTACCAGGATGTTAAGCATTTAGTTAACAAAGGAGACAAACTAAGAACAAATCGTAATATCAGGCTGCTTAAGCAAAATGTTTCCACTGACGATAGAAACGAAATATATTTTTCAAATGTATTTATCATAAATCGATTATAGTCTTCAGATTTTGATTATTTAATGAAATGACAGGAAAGCTATTTTCAGCCCCAGAAAAATTCAGTAAATGCCAAGTGGCAATGTTATTTTGGTATCCAGGGGTAGACTACTCTAAGGCATAAATTGTAGAGTTCGCGAGCAGGGAGAGCAGCTCAATGTCAGTGTTTGCATTGTGACAGTGTTGTGTTGTTGCAGATTGTTTCATTCCATCTGCTCTGAATGAGAGACCATGGATTCCACAGAAAATGATCCAGACACTCAGGTATATTATATCCCTATGATTTTACCTTTTTTTCTCCACATTATATTATATCATGTGCATCGATTAGATTGTTAGATCAGTGTCTGACTTGCGTCATCATCATCATCATCATCATCATCAAGTGTCCGACCAGCTGCGTAGGCGTTCATGGCTCTCCACAAATCTCGGTCTTTTTTAGTGTTCTGGATCAACTCTGCTGATGATATTCCTTCATGCCACCGTCTCAATCCATCCACCAGCATCATTTCTCTTGGTCTGCCTCTGCCTCTCTTTCCCTCGATCTTTCCAGTTGTCAAAAAATGTTCTCCAACGCCTCTCTTCTCATCACAATTCACATGCATGACCAAAGAAGAAAGCTGTTTGTCTCTTTCTTATTGTTGTATATAGTGTTCTAGTTTCATTAGCCTCTTCCAGGCAATTGTCGTTAGTTACTCCGGCAGTCCAAGGAATTCACAACATTTGTCTCAAAAACCACATCTCTGTTGCTTCTAAGTTCTTCCTAATTTGTCCATTTACATTCCAAGATTTGCTGCCATAAAGCAAAACTTGTTCTGTATAGCATTTCAGCACTCTCTTTCTTACATTCATTGATAGTGACTTATTGCATAAGATACTCTTCATTTTATGAAATGCGGCTTTTGCCTGCCCTATTCTGTTCTTAATCTCTGTTGTAAATCTTCCATCTAATGTTATAAATGCCCCTAGGCATTTAAAATTATCCACTTGGTTAAGAAGCTTCCCTTCTAGTTCTATGTCACATTTTGGTATCACCATTTTCTTTGATATCACCATTGTTACTGTTTTCTTGATATTAAAGGAGCGTCCTTTCTTTGCACTTTCTGTTACTACAGTGTCCAACAATTGTTGTAGGTCTGTTGCATTATCCACCATCAATACTGTGTCATCTGCAGAGCGTATATTATATCCTCCCAACTAGTATTCCTGGCTTCTCTTTGATCTCTATCATTATTACTTCGCTTTAGAGGGAGAAGAGATGCGGTGACAGGACACACCCCTGTCACACTCCTAGCTTTATCTGTTCATAACCACCCTCTTTATTTCCCATTTTAATTGCTGCTACTTGGTTCCAGTAAATATTCTTTATTATTCTTAAATCTTTCCCAGCAATGTTGATATCTTCCAACATTTTAATCATTTCATCATGTTTTACTTTTTCAAACGCCTTAATATAATCTATAAAGCACAAATATATATCTTTCTGTGTCTCTATTGACCTTTCAATATATATATATATATATATATATATATATATATATATATATATATATATATATATATATATATATATATATATATAGCATTGTCTGTACCCTTTCCTTCCACAAAACCATACTGTTCTTCACTAATTTCCATTTTTATTTTCTTTCTTGTTCTTCTCATTTTAATTTTGAGTAGAAGCTTAGTGACATGGTTTATGAGGTTAATTGTACGAAAATCTTCACATTCAATTGCTCCTGGTCTTTTTGGTATTTCTATAAATACAGATTTCAGCATTTCACTTCGTAAATATCCACTGCTGTAAATATCATTCAGCATTTTGGTTCATATATGTACTCCAAATTCTCCCAATACTTCTAACTCTTCTATTGTGATTTCATCTGGCCCCGCTTTTTTTTTCCTTTTTTCATCTGTTTCACAGCGTCAGCGACTTCTTTTAGAATAGGTGGGCCTTCTAAGTTACTTTCTTCTGTTAATTCTTCCCTTTCTCCATCATATAATTCTCTTATATACTCATTCCACCTCTTATTATAGCACCTTCCTCCAATAATATCTTTCCTGTCTTTGATTTCAATCATCCTGTATTTATTCTTATTTTTCTTCCTGTGAGCTCACCGATTTGTCTGTGCATATCTTTTGTATCTTTAACCCTTTACAGCAGTGTTTCCCAACATTTTTTATTCAAAAATTGAAATGTTCACTAAAGAAACTTGAATGATAGGTTTTAGGAAGAAATCACTAGGTAATTATTGAGCAAACACAGTAAGTAAATTTTCAAAACATATAATGGAGAACTGAAATTCAAGTACAAAATAATTTTAATGAAAGATTTTTCTATATTATTTTAATTATTAGTAATTATTTATTATTTGAATTTAGTGAGATCCTTGCGCTTGATGCTTGCTGCAAAGAGATCTTATATCAGGTTCCAATTTAGTTAACTTCAGTCTCAAGTCTCCCCGTTTTGTTATATTCAGCCGATTTCTTCCATTTTCGAATTGCCCCCCTTAACAGTCAAATTGCCTCCCTGTGGGGCGTGGGCCCCACGTTGGGAAACACTGCTTTACAGGGTAGACGTTTGTCTGATTTGTAGCCCTGAATGGGCAAGAAGAATTTTTAGGTTCTGTAAAATTTCAGGTTACGTTAGTAAAATCATCACATAAAAGGTGTTAGTCAACCGATTATACTTAAATAAAAAAAACAAAATGAAGTAAAAAGCATGCAGATTATTTTACTCACGTGAATGTTCCCGGTAATCCACACATGAACACAAATATTTACAAAATACAACATATTGTTTGTGATGTAAGTCATTTATACGGCAATTTACAAACACGTTTTCAGAATCAGAATCACTTTCTTTAAAGTCTGACTCATGACTGCTAACGCAAAGTAACGCTGAACACTGATATCTAGCTCCAATTAATAGTCAACTTCGTGCCCTTCAATGTCACTTAAATTGAACCCAGCGAAATCTCCACTGTCACTTGAAGAATCGTCAAAATCCATTTTGAAATACAAAGTGTAAAACCCCCAAAAACTATTTTAAAAATCCGTTCAAATTCAAAGTACACGCTTGCGAATGGCGGCCACATTGTCAAGCTATCAGCGAAACCGAAAGTAGACAATCGGAAGTCTCGGAATGCCGCGAGATTGCGCTTTTACAATGCATAATAGTCATGGATGCTTTCGGGCAGTTTGCCCGTTCTGGGGTAAAAACGTTCTTGAGTGTTTTGCCCAGTAAAGGATTAATGGAAATTAAGTCAGTTTTTTTTTTTGCATTGCTCATTTAACCAACTTTCTTTTGCCGTCACACATTTATCTCTTATTTCTTTATTTATCTTAGCATATTCTTGTTTGTTATTTTTATTCTGTTTCCTTTTGTCCATCAGCATTAAGATTTCTTCGTTCATCCATCTTTTCTTAGCTTTTTGGCTTCTCTCTGGTAATATTTCTTTGTTTGTTTGATGGATGGAGTCCCTTGGAGACTTGCTCAGGCTCAGGAAATAAACTTTGATTTTGAACTACAAAAATACAAACTAGTGACAAGTGAATGTTTTATGATTCTCAATTCTGGTTAGCAGTCTGTACTAGTACTGATATGGTATACAATATTTGTAGCAGAAGAGTTCAACGTAGCTGAACAGAGAAAAGTATTTTGGCCTAAACCCATTCCATTTGAGTACAACACAAAGTCAGTCTGAAAGGGGATATTGATAATATCAATCAACAATCAACAAGCTTAATTAAGTTGACAGCTGCGTTATTTCTGTGCTTTTATATTGTATTCATATTGACATCAGAAGGTGAACTAAGAAGTAGAATTATATGACCTAAGAACATTGTTTATCTCTTGCTTACTTATAGTTGTTTAGCAGTCTCTGTAGTGAAGTGGTTATGCCACTTGCCTCATTCTCCAGAGATTGTGGATTCGATTCTGGCCTATGTTGTTCAGTTCATGAATGCAGTTTTCTGGGGGTCATCACTGGAGTTATGGATTTCATGCTTTATGCAACGCTTTTGACAGGTCACCTTGCGGCAAGCAACCAAGCCGTATGGAATAAAACGCAGTGCAATCTCTTTTATTCGTTTATACTGTTCTACTTTCATGCCTCTTCCAGGCAGTCAGTTATTAGTTACTCTGGCCATCCAATTTGGGGACAATCATAACGTCAAACGGAACACGCATAACAGATCGAGAGCAGAATAATCCAAGCATATGCTGCATTTCATGAGATGAAAATCGACCACAAGCATGCCATAAGCATAAATAACAAAACTGACAGTTACAGAAAGTATATACCTACTATTTTATTGAATTCTTCAGTAAAGTAGGATCAGCTTCATTGCACCCAGTTATATCCCATAAAATATCTCACAGAGTTTGAATCCATAGCTCCCCAGCCTTCACGGGTAAAAAAGAATTGCACCCATGTACCCAATGGTAGGGTCTGAAATCTAACCCACAAGCTTAGTAGTATGAAGCAGGTAGCTGGACCACTTCACTGCAGTGACTCTCATTTGCACTGTTTATACAGTAATAAATTAAAGTAAGCCAATTTATATGCCATGAAGACATTGTGGATATGTCATGGCTGTATTTTTTCTCATTGCAAATCTGAGAGGTAATGTAGCTAGAGTTACACTTGCCACCTTCACTTTCCCTGCACATCTGAGAGGTAATGTAGCTAGAGTTACACTTGCCACCTTCACTTTCCCTGCACATCTGAGAGGTAATGTAGCTAGAGTTACACTTGCCACCTTCACTTTCCCTGCACAACTGAGAGGCAATGTAGTTAGAGTTACACTTGCCACCTTCACTTTCCCTGCACAACTGAGAGGCAATGCAGCTAGAGTTACACTTGCCACCTTCACTTTCCCTGCACAACTGAGAGGCAATGCAGCTAGAGTTACACTTGCCACCTTCACTTTCCCTGCACAACTGAGAGGCAATGCAGCTAGAGTTACACTTGCCACCTTCACTTTCCCTGCACAACTGAGAGGTAATGTAGCTGGAGTTACACTTGCCACCTTCACTTTCCCTGCACAACTGAGAGGTAATGTAGCTGGAGTTACACTTGCCACCTTCACTTTCCCTGCACAACTGAGAGGCAATGCAGCTAGAGTTACACTTGCCACCTTCACTTTCCCTGCACAACTGAGAGGCAATGTAGCTAGAGTTACACTTGCCACCTTCACTTTCCCTGCACAACTGAGAGGCAATGCAGCTAGAGTTACACTTGCCACCTTCACTTTCCCTGCACAACTGAGAGGCAATGCAGCTAGAGTTACACTTGCCACCTTCACTTTCCCTGCACAACTGAGAGGTAATGTAGCTGGAGTTACACTTGCCACCTTCACTTTCCCTGCACAACTGAGAGGTAATGTAGCTGGAGTTACACTTGCCACCTTCACTTTCCCTGCACAACTGAGAGGCAATGCAGCTAGAGTTAAAATTGCCTCCTTCACTTTCCCTGCACAACTGAGAGGTAATGAAGCTGGAGTTACACTTGCCACCTTCACTTTCCCTGCACAACTGAGAGGTAATGTAGCTGGAGTTACACTTGCCACCTTCACTTTCCCTGCACAACTGAGAGGTAATGAAGCTAGAGTTACACTTGCCACCTTCACTTTCCCTGCACATCTAAGTGGTAATGAAGCTAGAGTTACACTTGTCACCTTCACTTTCCCTGCACATCTGAGAGGTAATGTAGCTAGAGTTACACTTGCCACCTTCACTTTCCCTGCACATCTGAGAGGTAATGAAGCTGGAGTTACACTTGCCACCTTCACTTTCCCTGCACAACTGAGAGGTAATGAAGCTAGAGTTACACTTGCCACCTTCACTTTCCCTGCACATCTGAGAGGTAATGAAGCTAGAGTTACACTTGCCACCTTCACTTTCCCTGCACAACTGAGAGGTAATGAAACTAGAGTTACACTTGCCACCTTCACTTTCCCTGCAAAATCTGAGAGGTAATGAAGCTAGGAGTTACCACTTGCCACCTTCACTTTCCCTGCACAACTGAGAAGGTAATGTAGCTAGAGTTACACTTGCCACCTTCACTTTCCCTGCACAACTGAGAGGTAATGAAAGCTAGAGTTACACTTGTCCACCTTCACTTTCCCTGCATATCTGAGAGGTAATGTAGTTAGAGTTACACTTCTCACCTTACTTGTCCTGATGCCCATTTTTTATGAGGCTAGGCTGAATCAAGGGACATTAGCAAATAAATCAGGAAGAGCTTGGAGGCAGTCGTGATGTTTTCTCTTAGAAGTACATTGCAAGGCCTTGGACTGCCAAAAACAAGTAACAATGAATGTCTGGAAAAGGCAAATGATAGTAGAACATTATGTATACATATAAGAAATGGATGCCCAGTAGTTCTTCAGTCATGTAATGAGGAGAGAGGCATGGAAAAATTGTGATAGCTGGACAGATTAGTGGTAGAAAAGGCTGGGCAGACAGAGAGAGAGAGAGACCTTGATGGACTGAGATGGAGGAATATTATCAATAGAATTAATCCAGAACACCAGAGGCCAAGATCAATGGAGATGCATGAATGGTTATGCTGTTTGGCAGGGCACATGATGATAGGTCGATCCCAGAGCAGCATTGTTGAGACAGATGTAGCCCAGTGGCTACTGAGGACTTGAATCCTGGATGACTGTTGAAATTTGAGAACTCTAATCACTACACCACCACAAATTATATTTTGCCATTTATGCTGATTGTTATGTTCTTCGGTGTACATACACAGGCACTTATGTTTTTGTTGACTGTTGAATTTCCTTTACTAGCCAGGGTTTTTTAAACGGCTAATGGCCATTCCTTGCATGCAGACATCCCAAGTGAGTGGTATCACATCTGGACTTGGTATTGGACTGGCCTACTTTTTGTTTACAAGTAAGTGTTTGTTTTTAAATTTATAAAGTGTTTTCATTAGTGTTATTAATATTTGACTTATATTAATTTGCTCGTCAACACTGGATAGTTCTGTGTGCGATTGCATCAATGCTTTGTGATATAAATGAAGTTTTCAAACACTCTCTGATAGGCTGCTCTCTCCTCTCCAGATACACATGTACACTCCCCTCAAAATAATGACATTGCAAGCATGTCTTGTGTCTTCGAAATTGGTAAATAAGACAGGTATTTTTCTGCTGAGGTTTTTTAAAATAAATTTCATAGGCTTTTCAGTAGTATTAAGACAGTTTAGCCAGTCATTCCTTTTGCTTGTATGTTCAACAAGTCTTCTTCCACTTTGTTATAAAGTCAGTATAATAATGATAAAGACTCTTGAGAGTGGACATGTTCATAGCTAAGGGACAAGCACAAATAACGAGCTAAAAATATCAACTGAATGTCTCGCACGGCAGGGCAAAGATGACCGGAGTCATGACCCGGACGGGGCCGCCCCTAGAGAATGTTAAGTAGGTAAATGGGCCAAAACATTTGGGGAAGAGGGATCACTTCTGATGATCATAATCCCCTACTGTATTTGCTCTGCGGCAGAGTTTTTATCATTCTGTCACTGATAATTTGTTTTGATTTCATTAGTAAATATTCATTTTCAGGTTGCATGTACAATTACTCCTGGTTAGTTTTCTCTGTATTTGACAAAATTGCTGTTCACTTTCTTGTTGTCAGCATTGTTGAACACAATCTGTCTACCAACATGAATCTACCATTGCTAGAACTTGACAGCCAGAGTTCAAAGAAGAAATGCTACAACAGAGATGGAATGCCTATACTGCATGTGAGGAGATGAGACAAGAGTGGACATGACAACATTAGGAAACAAGTAGTCTTAATGTTGACAATTAATGTTATCAAAAGATAGCAAGTCAGGTGGTTTGTTCAGGAAATAAGACTACCATCAGATAGAAACATAGCAAGAAGCAGGCTTCACAAGTGATGGATCAGTGGAATATCAGATAAAAAGAACACCACTTTGTATGCAGGCCAGAGTAAGACCTTGTCTAGAAACACTTCCTAAGTTGTTGTTGAAAAACATTACATGGAGGAAGAAGAAGAACTTACTTAGTGTAAAGGTAAAGACCCTGTTCCTCGGCCTTGATGTGTATTAGGTTTGTGTTGCTAACTCCATATTTGGATAGACCAATTGGCACTCTATTGGTGATGTGGTCAGTTTCACACCAACCGCCTTTACTTTTAGGAACAATTCCTGGTCCCATTTTAGGTCTGTTCGGAAGCGCAGGTCAGTTTGTAACAATCCCCTTCTCGATGTGGATTCAAGCAGACAAGTTTGCTAACCACTGTATTGCCGCAATTCCCATTATTTGTCTCAATTTGTTAAAATTAGAAAACAGCTTATCAACAATATTCTATATTATTGTTTGTTTATAACTGTATATTTCTTGTTGTCTTTGCTAGGTAATGTTCAGAAAGCATACAAGTGGGGAATAGGTGGTTATTTTGTATTTTCATATGGAACTTGGTAAGTCATAAAGATGATTTGTTATTTCTGTGACATTAATAGTTTATTTATATGCTAAGTGACATTTTGCTTGGAGCAGATCATGACACTGACTATAAACAGTGATAATAATGTTGTCATGTCCACTCTTGTCTCATCTCCTCACATGCAGTATAGGCATTCCATCTCTGTTGTAGCATTTCTTCTTTGAACTCTGGCTGTCAAGTTCTAGCAATGGTAGATTCATGTTGACTAGATATAATGTGACTAGAGTTGTTTCTCAGCCTTGAGATGTTTCTTCATATTTTATCATAACATATGACTTTTTCAGAATGTCACCACTGCCCGGCAGTAAGACTGTCAACTTTTCGCCAGCTCCCCTGGCTCAAGTGTGTTCATGTCCAAGATGACTTTTATTTCCTGTCTGATTTAGTGCCAGTTGACCCCTGTCTATTCTTCCAGGAACCTTGCCATTCCATTGCAGTTCTTTCCAAGTCACTGTGAGGTTTAATGTGACTAGAGTTGTTTCTGTGCACTCTCTCTTCTCTCTCTCTCTCTCTCTTTTTCTCTCTTCCCCTCTCTCTCTCTCTCTCTCTCTCTCTCTCTCTCTCTCTCTCTCTCTCTCTCTCTCTCTCTCTCTCTCTCTCTCTCTCTTTATTTCTCTCTCTCTCTCTCTCTCTCTCTCTCTCTCTCTCTCTCTCTCTCTCTCTCTCTCTCTCTCTCTCTCTCTCTCTCTCTCTCTCAATCTCCTCACCTCCTCTCCCTTTCTCTTCCTACCTCCCTATCTTTGGTGCTTCTTTGTGAGTGATGCACATTGTAAAATTACAGCTCTGCACTTAACTCATGTTAACCCTTTACAGGGCAGACGCTTGTCCGTTTTGTAGCCCTGAACGGGCAAGATTTTTTCAGGTTCTGTAAAAATTTCGGGTCGCGTTAGTAAAAACATCATAAATAAGGTGTTAGTCAACCGATTTTAGTTAAATAAACAACACAATGAAGGGAAAAGCATGCAGAATATGTTACTCATGTGATTGTTGCCGGTAATCCATATATGAACACAAATATTTACGAAATACGGCATGTTTGTGATTTTCCGTCATCTATACGGCAATTTACAAACACATTTTCAGAATCATAATCACTTTCTTTAAAGTCCGACTCACGACTGCTAATGCAAAGTAACGCTTTGCACTGATATCTAGCTCCGATTAATAATCAACTTCGTGCCCTTTAATGTCATTTAAATTGAACAGAGCGAAATCTCGGCTATCACTTGAAAAATCGCCGAAATCCATTTTGAAAAACATCGTAAAACTCCCGAAAACTATCAAAATAAGTCTGTAAAAGTCTGTTCAAAGTCATTGTAGCGAGTTTACAAATGGCGGCCACGTTGTCAAGCTGTCGGCGAAAGTGAAAGTAGCAGTCGGAAGTGTCGGAAAGCCGAGAGATCGCGTTTTTACAATGCATAATAGTATCGGCCGGAATCAGACGTTACGCTCGTATTTAGAGATCGGCCGGTAACGGACGCTATGCCTTGTAAAGGGTTAATTTAATAAATGTCTATATTGTTTTTACTTAACTCTTTACCCGGCAGACGTTTGTCTGTTTTGTAGCCCTAAATGGGCAACAAGAATTTTGAGGTTTGGTAAAATTGTGGGTTATGTTAGTAAAAATATCACATATAAGTTGTTAGTCAATAGATCTTAGTCAAATAAACAGCAAAATAAAGGGAAAAGCATGCAGAATATTTTACTCACGTGAAGGTTGCAGCTAATCCACACATGAACACAGATATTTACAAAATACAACATTGTTTGTGATTGTCAATAATCTATACAGCAATTTACAAACACATTTTCCGAATCATAATCACTTTTTTTAAAGTCCAACTCACGACTGCTAATGCAAAGTAATGCTGATCACTGATATCTAGCTCCAATTAATAGTCAACTTTGTGCCTTTCAATGTCACTTAAATTGAACCCAGCAAAATCTCTGCTATCACTTGAATAATCGTCAAAATCCATTTTGAAATACAAAGCATAAAACTCACAAAAACTATTTTTTAAATCCATTCAAATTCAAAGTACATGCTTGTGAATGGCGGCCACATTGTCAAGCTGTCAGTGAAACTGAAAGTAGACAATCAAAAGTCTTGGAAAGCCGAGAGATCGTGTTTTTACAATGCATTATAGTAAAGGGCGGTTTCGGACGGATTGCCCATTCAGGGGTAGAAACGTTCCCGGACGCTTTGCCCAGTAAAGGGATAAGGCTAGATAATGTTTATTTTAGAAAGTAGACAATTTCTCCGACAAGGTACAGATTAAACTTTAAATGGAAATGTAGCATTTGCTCAAAAGGCCCATATTCCAAATGGCCTTTTAATTGTATCTATCCATGTGACATTAAATCATATCCAGCTTTGTATCCTGAAGGTACAGTTTTCATAAATGCATGCCCAATCAACAGGAACTGCTTTGTGTTTTACAAGAGGCCATGATGTCTGTTGAGTAGTAAATACTTTTTAATTACCTGTTATTATTATTTAATTACCTGTTACCTGTTAATCATCTTCTTTGTTAAATTGTATGTACTTTCCTTGTTCAAGCGATATGAGATAATCATGATTGATATTGTTTTGTGTTATCACTCTATGTTTAAATCTGCTTTTATTAATTTTATTTCATTAGGTTTGTTTGTCGCTATCAAAATGCAGTGAAAAGTCGCAATTCTCTACAGTGGCAGAAGCTGCAAGAGGAACGTGGAGAAAAAATACAACTTATAGACCCAAAGGATGTATGATAAGTTGAACTGTGTTAGTTATGTGTGCGTTCGGTGAGTTGTCTAGATGATGGGTGTTTGCGTGTGTTACATTGTTACAGAATGAAACAGTTGCAGTTGTCAAAGACTTGGAGAGTTAAACCAGGATAAATTATAATGGGTTAATAACAGGGCAGAAGTTGAAGGAAACCAATTATGTCAACAAGATTAAGTACAGGGAGGCCCCCCAGTTAACGTTGGGGGTTACGTTCTTGGGAAAACTCAACTTTAAGTGAAACGATCTATAACAAAACACTATTTCCCGTAGAATTAAATGAAATACAGTGTATTGTGTAATGTTTTTTGTTACGGTTGTTGATATTTTTTGGCTAAATGAGGTGGGTTGGAGGGCAAGTGGTAGAGTTATTGAGACGTAGAGGCATTAAATTCTGCCTCTTCATCTGAGGATGAAACTGTAATCTCTTCTTGCCTCTTTTCCTGGCTCTTCTCTGCTTGAACAAAAAATTTGTCCAATGTCTGCTGCACAACCTTTTTTTCCTTTTCTCTAAGTAAAGCTCCTTGTAACAGTTGATGGCGCTTATTACTGCCCTCGACACTTTGGAGCTCTGTTCTCTGTTTGGGTCATGCTCATTTATTATGTCCATTGCCACATCAATTATTTGAAAGAATTGTGACAAACAAGTTTAGTTGTTAACATTCATTGCTCCTCTACCTGCTGAGCTCTTTACACGTTGAGTTGCATTCGGTCCTCATTAGACAACTTGATGACTTGCTTGGGAAAGTAACCACCCTCCTTATTCATGGCCTGCAGGGAAATGCTTTGCAGCTGCAGTATCATCACTCGCCGCTTCACCTGTTATCTGAATGTTGTGCCGGTGTGAACACTTCTTAAAGCTCTTAAATTAACCATGACTCGGAGCTTAGCGACGTAAAGTGAAGTTATGTTCCCTATGTGATAATGACGTTATAGCAAAATGACATAAACCGAAGCGATGTATAGCGGGGCCTCCCTGTACATGATTGTGAGAAATGTGATCAGGCATGCTAAAGGTCAAGAAAGGAGAGATCATTGTAGTAAGGATACAATGAGCTTCAGAGTTAAAAGCAAAATAACACATCCCACAAGGTAACAGAACTGTTGAAGTCAATAGAGATAAATCTGTGACATTCTGGTGTTAGACTGTCTCATGTGTTGACATGTTTCTGTGCTCCTGTGTTTCATCATTTGTATGACTGCATGTATCTACCTTCCACCTCGACAACTTGTTCAAGCTACACTGTGTAAATATCTATTTCTTGCCCACCAATTGATGTTTCCACCATCAAGTTGTGTGTTGACAAGAAGGCTGTGTAACATTACTTCCTAAGGACTGACAAGCTATGTACGTACAATGAGACAGTTTAGGAATTGTGTAGACCTTGATCCATATGAGAGCGAGAATATCCCTTGTCATCTGTTTGTAGATCAGCAGTGTTCATCTGAGAGCACAAATTGAAAGGAAGTGGATGACCAGGTGCTTATCGCTATGGCACATAATGATGATGGTGTTTTTGTTTCTAATGTATGTTCAAATGTTGGAGTCTGCAAAATGTTGGTTGTAAAATGTTGAACGTTTCCTTGTATTTTATGAAGTTGTATGTCTGCTTGTGCAGCTTAAGTGGTGACAGAACATTGTTTTAAATAGTTGGTTTGTTAATGAGACTGTACATGTGGCCTTCAGTATGGGTTCAAAAGTTGAACTGTTAGTCATGAAATGGTGAAGAAACGGGAGGAATTGAAGATTTGATTTTTAAAAAAGATGTGGTATGTGTGTGTTATGAAGTTGTTACATAAGTTATTGTTTGTTGCCATATATTCAGGCTTTCCATGTAATCCTCCATGTAATCTTTTTTTTCTTCTCTCGCCTTGAATTTTCATGCATAATTCTAATTTCTCTATTCCACTTCTGTTGGAAGTGAAGTGAGCGTTCCATTTCATGCCATGTGGTATATTGGGTGTATAGTAACTGCTAGCCCCATATATTTAGATCAGTTGGCGCTCATTGGGTGATGTAGTGAAAATCTTGTCAGCTGCCTTTACTTCCCAGAACATGATTCTAGTGCTCATGTGTACGCTTGGTCAACTTGGGGTCCCAGTTGGGGAACAAATCTTTGCCTCGAAGAGAATGCAGACATAAGGTCACCAAACTTGGAGGCAAGTGTGCTAGCCATGCACTGCCGTGGCTCCCTTGTCTGTTGATATATGCCCCATAACATTTCATTTGTCTGAGCATTTTAGTTGTCATGTGTGATCTAGAATCACTTGTGGCTGTAACCTTGCCATTTGTGTTCCTTTATGTTCGTGATATTCTCAACATCCTCAAATACTGTGTCTCCACAACCACCATTTCATTACCCAGTAAGTTATCCCAAAACAGATTCATATTGACTGCACTGTCAGTGTAAACTATAGTTCAATGTGCAGTGTACAGAATATATTAGAATATATGTTACTGTTCCATGAATTGTTAAGTAATAAATAGTGAAATGATTTCCTTTCGTTTAATTCTTTTTAATGTTCTCTAATTTATTTCCCTGTTGTCTGTTTTAGCTATTTTGTTTGTTTTAGAAGTGAAGATATAATCCAGCAGCTTAACTTGTAAACTGTTTCTGTACTTGGCATTTGAAAGTTACATCTGTCACGAAATGACCTTCCGCCTTGCATAAAAATATGCCTTTTAAATGTTTTTCTAGACGTCAACAGCAGGGAAGTCTAGATAGTTAATTAGAGAATTAGTATTAAAACCATGCAGAGAAGAGTTTTGCTGAAGGTTTTCTTTGATACTACTCTGCAAGCCATCAAGATGTTACAGCATTGCTAGCCATTGGTATTCCTGTGATGCCAGTAGCATACTCAAGTCTTGCTGGATGACTGTTTTTCTACATGGTCCATCTTCCCAGTTAGAAGTGGACAAATTAGACATATTACCATGGTTCCAGATGGAAGGTGCTAGAATTTCAATCCAAGTTGACAAGCCAAGCCAGAGGATACCACCTATTAAATCAGTGTAGAAATTCTACCACTAAAGATAAGTTGGAAAACTGTAGCCACTGCAGTACACCATCCTAAGACTACATTTCCATGACTCAAAATTAAATTTTACTCAATAGAAGTTTTTTGTTTGATCAAAACTGTCTTGGTGAAGTATACTTAAATGTATTTAATGTTGTCAGTAAAGTAAACATATCTTGCTAGTAAACAAACCCAACATAAACTGCCAGGATCTCCATTGTTGTTGGGCCACCGAACCCAATATTTAATCTAACAGTGGGGAAAGCTATGACTTTCAGATATAGATTCACAAGTTGGGATTTACTGGTTCTGCTGTCTGTTTAGAAGCCTCTTTTTTAGCCACAGGAAGTCTTTTGACAGCGGTATTGTCTTAGTTTTCATCTAAAGTTTCTGTAACTGGAAAATTTATGGGAATTCTGTATTTTGTCTTCTTTGTTCATTATTCAAAAAAATCATTCTGTGTCAGCAATATTAACCCGCCATGTTTATTGTGATCTCATCTGTTTTAATTAATCCCATCACAATCTGCCTGGACCAGGAGTTAAAATTATAGTTTTATGTCTGAGTTAAAAGAATTAAAATAGCGTTTGTTGTGGATAACAAAAGTGAAAGTAACAATTCAGAGCAATTGAATTAATAATTACTAGAATAACTGGGACGCAGAGGTGTTTCCAAGGCACCAGGGCCGGGTTATATACTGGCCAAGACCTATTGACGCGTCCTCGTCGAGCGTCCTGGGCAACAGGTCCCTTCGGGGTCCTGGCTGAAGTCAATAGGATCGCCGATTCCTCCGAAGTCGGAGAGTGTCTGCCTGTATGGCGAGGAACCACCAGTCTGCACACCAATAAGCCAGACATGGGACAACGGATACTCACGCAAAACTCAGGTCCTGTATGACATCACACTGATGTTGGACAACAGGATGCCTTCATCCGACATACATGACTTTGCGTTGGAGCTCAAGCCAACGAACACAAGCAAGCAAGCAACTAGAATAACTGTCTGGGATAATACAAGTACATTTTAAATAATTATTGTCTGCAATAACAAGAGTTATAAAAACAATTAAGTGTTAAAAAAAAAATTATGTTATATAATTCTGCAGTAAACACCTGATAACATGCAGCAAAATATGCCAGGCAATAAACCTGGTAACATATTGTTTGTGGATTCTGTGGTTTAAAAACAAAACATTAGTTGTGCTTTGCAGATAACCTAGCCTTGTGGACAACTACATTCACCAGAAAAGCAAATGACAGAATGCAGTTATCCTTTGAAAGTAAAATGGGCAAAAACATGGCTAGCAAAGATTAATTAAGTTAAGCAAAAACAATCTCACATATAGCACATCATTCTAAACTAGTGATACATGGAACAGAATATCTGAATGATAAATCCATACTGGATGGACTATTGGTTGCTTCATGACAATAAAGCTACAGTTTGGAAGAAATAAACTAAGCAAGACAAAGAGTGGCAACATTGAACAGCTTTCTAGTACAGTGTGGAGAGTAAATAAATTGTCGTGGATATAAGGAGTATCTTTTAATGAAAACCTTAAATTTACAATGTAAATTAATACTGCCATGCCAATTTCTGGTAAAGTTACTACATTGGTGTAAAGGGTGTTTGAAGTACATCATTGCTATGCATCATGATGTAGAGGGGGGGGGGGGGGGAGTGTAATGTCAGAGGAAGCATAACATTATAATGACCCCACAGTTTACATTCTCCATAGTGAAGCTATGGCAACAGATCTTGAAGATGCTTATAATTGTGTAGACTTTGTATATCTTATTCAATCCTTGTGTTAACCATTGGCTGGTAAACTGGATTGCAGCTGCATTGATGGAGAGTGTGGTATGTTAATATAGAGATGGGAGATGAATCCCCAAACCCTAATAGCCAACTGTTATAAGAAAACCTGAAATGGCTTGATAGAGGTCACTAGAGGTCGGGCAGGTCATATGGTAAGGTTTCCTAACAGAGGGCCAGCAGAGCACAGGAAAGTTACCGAACTTCAGAGAGGAGAACATTCACTCTTGGTCCATTGAAAGTAAGTGTGGTTATCCTGCCATCTTCTGCTCTATCGTGATGATGTTACTTGATCAGTATTATCAATGTGAACACACATACAAATTAACAAGTAAACAAACAACTCCTTGTTATAAATCATAACATTATAATGGGATAACATGGGAGGGGGAGTGTGTATGCTCGTGTGACATATAAAAATAATACACAGCCCAAAATGAGCACATAAATAAAAACATAATAAGTCCCCTTATAATCTCCATTTATCATTAAAAATGTTCCAGTGTTGCCACAACTGTTTATTTAAATCACAACTGTTCAAACACCAATGAGTTGCTCAACTAGTTTTCTATCACAGCAGATACAAAAAGCACATCACTAAACAAAGTTCCTTTTGTCTTCTCAAACTATCTTCAGGAAAAAAAAGAAGTCCATGTGGTATTCACACACTCTATTGGAAAAGTCCATGGGGTTCAGGATTCTAAATACATGTATGTTGATATTCTGGTTGTAGAAACTATATTTGAGGTAGATATTACTTGTATTGGCCATGTCAATACAGAGGATATTGATAGTATACTTAGCTGTCTTTCGAAAGGCTGGGGTTGTCTTGACATTGGAGGGATCAATAATGTTCATTGGGATTACGTGCTTCCAACAGTAGCAAGACGAATCCCATCATCTTTTATCGATGACTCTGACCCTCCATGATGACAATGTCCAGCATACATGACTATGCCCCAGTGTAAACCAAAGAAAAAAAAACCACCAAGGCATTCCCAACGGGTTAAAATGCAAAATAAAGGCACCCTCCTAAACAGAAAAAAAAATTTAGAATATGCTGGAAGACCGCCTCAAGCCTAATGCTGCAGCTAAATAGGATACGGAAACAGAGAGGAGAGCCCTAAAGGACATAATTTACAACACTGCTTTGCAAATCCTGCCCCCCCCCCCCCCCCCCCCCCCCCCCCCCCCCCCCCCCCGAAGTATAAAAACTGGTTTGATTGATGAAGATTCTGAAGAAATTAACCAATTGCTAGCCGAGAAACATCTTCTCCTCAAGGCATATTTGAATGACCCGAAGTCAACATTAAAAAAAAAAAATGCTTTCAATAACATTCGGAGAGTAGGGCAGCAGAAACTTCGGCACATGCGGGACTCCTGGCTGAGCAACAAAGCTGATAAAATTCAAGGCTTTGCTGACAGACATGATATGAAAAACTTCTACGACTCACTGAAGGCTGTCTATGGTCCTGCATCACCAGGCATAGTTCTCTCCTCAGTGCAGATGGGGGAACATTGGTCACTGATAACAAAGAAATCCTTCAACGCTGGGCAGAGTACTTCAGCAACATCTTAAATGCAACTTCTTTCTTCGCTGATTAAACCATCAACTGCCTTCCTCAAGTTCCCACTTGATGACCTGCCAACTATAGTGGAACTAAACAAAGCCATCCAGCAACTCTCCAACGGCAAGGCACCTGGACAGGACTCCATCCCAGCAGAGATATACAAGGTAGGTGGGCTGGTCCTAACAGAGCAGCTTCACCAAGTCTTTATAAACATATGGGTGAACGAGACCATGCCACAAGATTTCAAGGACACGTCAATAGTCCACCTTTACAAACGAAAAGGAAACCGCCAATCCTGTGACAACCACCGAGGCATCTCCTTGCTTTCAATTGCAGGGAAGATACTCGCCAGAATTCTTCTCAATCTCCTTACGGCTCATCTCGATCAAGGTCTTCTTCCTGTGTGTCAATGTGGCTTCAGAAAAGAGCGGGAAACTGTTGACATGATTTTCGCTGCAAGGCAACTGCAAGAGAAATGTCAGGAACAGAACTCCGAAATGTTCTCCACTTTCATTGACCTTACCAAGGCTGTTGATACAGTCAGCAGAGAAGGACTGGAAGATTATGGCGAAATATGGCTGTTCACAAAAGTTTGTCCAAACACTGCGGCTATTTTATGATGGTGTGCAGGTAGGAGTACAGGAAAATTGTGAATTGTCTGAGCCCTTTCCTGTCACCAATGGAGTGAAGCAGGGCTCTGTCCTGGCACCAACACTGTTCAGCCTCATATTTTCAGCTATGCAGACGAATGCTTTCGAGAACAGCGACATTGGAATAGACATCAACTACCGCATGGATGGAAAGTTGTTCAATCTCAGAAGGCTGAAAGCTAAAACCTAAACTAACAGCGACACCGCCAGAGAGCTGCTGTTTGCTGATGATTGCGCTCTATATGTCAACTCAGAGGCAGACATGCAACACAATGTTTCAGCTTTCTCGTATGCCTGTTGCAGCTTTAGGCTCAATATCAACTCGGAGAAGACTGTAGTTATGTACCAGCCAGCTCCAGAGAATAATCACACTGTGCCGAATATCAAAGTGAATGGTCACAGACTAAATGTTGTGGACAAATTCACCTGTCTTGGCAGCACTGTGTCACAAGCTGCCACAATTGATGACGAAGTGAATGCAAGAATCTCCAAGGTCAGTGCTGCCTTTGGCAGACTATACAAGAATGTATGGGACAGAATGGAATAAGCATGCAAAGAAAGCTGAAAGTCTACAAAGCAGTTGTATTATCCACACTGCTATATGTTTGTGAAACCTGGACTGTTTATCAGCGGCACTAGGAAATTAAACTACTTCCACACAGTCTGCTTTGGGAAGCTATTGAAGATGAAATGGCAAGACAAAATCCCAGACACTGAAGTTCTAGAAAGAGCGTCCATGCCCAGTATCCACATTATATTAATGAAGAATCACATTTGCTGGACTGGTCACTTAACTTGCATGCCATATCACAAGCTCCCTAAACGAATTGTTTTACGGCGAACTGCGTTGTGGTAAACGCTCCCAGGGCGGCCAGAGGAAACACTTTAAAGACACTCTGAAAATCTCACTGAAAGCTTTTGGAATTCATTTTGACACCTGGAAGACTGCTGCCAAAGACCTAAATTCATGGCGTACATCATTACGCAAGGGTGCAATCACTTGCGAAGTAGCCAGGACTGCAAGAGCTGTGAAGAAAAGGCTGGACGAGAAAACCACTGCAGGAGATCCTCCTCCTGGAACGTCAAGCATCCTTTGCCCACATTGTCAAAGAACATTTCGAGCCAAAAAGGTCTTATCAGCCATCTTAGAACTCACGGCTCTATAATTTCAACCCCACTGGATGAAATGCATGGTAGTCATCATTCTTGATGGACAAACATCGGAGTGTTTCATTGAATTAAATTAATGTTTCTATAAGTTGTCTAAGAGCAAAAGGGGCATCTATACACCCTTTGTTTTTCCTAAATCCAAGCTGTGTTTCGCTTAACTATGGTTTTATAGTAGTTCGTAATCTTTTCTCAAGAATTTTGCAAAATATTTTCCCAGTATGACTCAAAAGAGAAATGCCTCTGCATGGTGTGCAATCTCTTTTGCTGCCTTTGTTCTTCACTAAGTGGATAATTTTAAATACCTATGTGTATTTATAACATCAGATGGAAGATACACAACATAGATTAAGAGCAGAATAGGCCAAACAAAGGCTGCATTTAAGAAAATGAAGAATATTTTATTATTTTATGTAGTAAGTCACTATCATTGAATGTAAGAAAGAGAGTGACGAAGTGCTAAATATAACCTATTTTGCTGTAAGGTTGTGAATCTTGGAATGTAAATGAACAAATTAGGAAGACCTAGAAAGCAACAGAGATGTTGTTTCTTAGGCGAATGTTGCGAATTTCCTGGACTGCCAAAGTAACTAACGACTGCCTGAAAGAGGCTAATGAAATTAGAACATTATATACAACAATAAGAAAGAGACGAACAGCTTTCTTTGATCATATGATAAGAAGAGAGGCACCGAAGAGCATCATAACAACTGGAAAGATCTAGGGATCGAGGGGATGAGAGGCAGAGGCAGACCTCGAGAAATGATGCTGGATGGATTGAGACGGTGGAGTGGAAGAATATCAACAGCAGTTGTGATCTAGAACACCAAAGACCGAGATATGTGGACAGTCATGAACGCCTACGCCAGCTGGCATGGCACTTGATGATGATGCTCCGTTCACGGTGTTCTCATACTTCTTTTATTATAAAACCACATCTCCGCAGCTTCTACATAATTCCTCACTTGTCTGCTAATACTAATAATAATAATACTAGTCAATGATAGGCGTAGACAGCCACGATGTTGTGGACAATTTATGATGAGAAATTAACTATAAAATTTAGTGGCAACTTGCAAGACTGATGTGGAAAGAGAAATGGGAAGGCAGCTGCATAAATATCTGGATGGCTTGCCACATGGCATAATCCAGACAAGTACACAGAGGTGAGCCAAGATTTGACTTTTCTGTCGGTGTCATTTAATTATTACTTTCTTAAATATTTATTACCCATTTTTTGTTTTTTTCTGGATGCGCGTATATTATGGTAACTGCCATTTTTAACTTTGAACTGACTTGGGTCAACGCTCAACAAATCTGGCAATCCCCCGGTAACGAGTAAAAGCGCGCATAAATCATAGTAACATTATCTGAACTGTAAACACACTGTCCCGTTTATCCACGTAGGGTAACGCAGCGAGCGAGAATTGGTAGCGGTTCTCGCCGCTTTGGTAACTTATGGGATAAGTGAGCCGGCTGCTTAGAAAGCAATGGCAAACTAATGAGCGTAATCTTGCCAAAACAATCAACGATAGCGGTAAACTGCTGGTGTTGACACTGATGCCCTGTAAACTGTAAAGGATATGCGAAAAAAAAAGAAAAAAAACAAAACTCGCCGTGTTGCGAATTATTGCTGTGATGCCGATTTTGTTATTCGTTTTAATGTGATTTTAAAAAAAAAATTGCTCACTTTCATGTGTGTCTTCAACTTTGAATACATCTTTCAACATGCCAAAGGTAAAGCAATCCACTTTGAACAAATCTGTCAACAGGCCTAAAGTAAAGCAATATGAACAAAAATTTCGGAAAGTATGGCTGAAGGATGACATAATTAAAGACTGGGTGATGGCAGTTCATGGAGATGCGACTAAGGGTGTAAGTATTGCAAGTGCGAAATGAAAGCGAAAATACAAGACTTGAATAATTATGCAGAGACTAAAAAACATAAAAATGCAGTGCCATTCAGGGATATTGCAGCGTTGACATCTGTTTTCAGAACAACACAGATTAATGAATCATCAAAAGTTGAAGGATCTGTCGCAATGTTTTTAAGTTGTCATTGTGCAATCGTGAACTGTGACCATTTGATTGATGTGTTTAAAAACACTATTTCTGAAAGTAAAGTTCTAAATGACGTAAAATGCATCTCAGCAAGTGTACACATATTATAAGAAGTATTTTTTTTTTTTTTTTTCACTTTAAGAAGATCTGATCAGTGATATTTCAACAAATAAATATATTTTATTATTAGACGAATCGAATGACATTTCTGTTCTGAAAGTGCTTGGTGTATGTGTTATATATTATAGCAACAGAAAAGACAAAGTAGTTTTTAAATTTCTTGGACTAGTTCACTTGGAAAAATGTGCTGCAAAAAGTATAGTTCAGGCACTGAAAAAAACTTTTGGTCTTCTTCTTCTTCTTCGTTCATCCGGAGTTTTTTTTTCGGATGTGATTGCGTTGTGCCTGTTTACAGCAGAGCTGCGTTCTTGCGCCGTTAGGCCGACACATCCGACTTCTGCGGGCATTTGTTGACCGGGTTAACCTTCCCGGGGGTTTCTTAGGACGTTTGACTCACTGTTGTGGTGTTATCCCCCATCCCAGCTGGTCCATATAGAACAGCCAAAGATCCTGGTCAGCCCTCAAGGGAAGGCAGGGGCAGACCATGAGCATTCCCCGCCATCCAAGGAGGCTTCCATACTTGCAGAGCCGATACATAGCGCTCTGGTACTGGGCTCACCCAAGGAATCGTCACGTCCTGCACATGGCTGCTTAGCCTCACTTCCGTATATTGGGCCTTCAGTTCACCATAGGCTGTTCTTCCGGAAACCAGAAGTATGCAGTCTGCAGATGACATCCACACAGTGAGCTTTCGATTCGGACTTTCCATGTAATGGATTTGCTATCCAAGCAATATTCCATTTCGTGCCACTAGGACACTTTTCCACCTTTTATGAAGTCCACACAGTGGGCTTTTGATTAGGACTTTCCACGTAATGGATTTGCTATCCAAGCAATATTCCATTTCGAGCAACTAGAACACTTTTCCACCTTTTATGAAGCCCACACAGCAAGCTTTCGATTTGGACTTTCCACATAATGGATTTGCTATCCAAGCAATATTCCATTTCATGCCTCTGGGTCTTCATGCACCTTTAAATGTCAACCTGTATGCAGTTAAAGTAAGCTGCGGTCAACTTGAGCTTGTTGATATCTCCATAGAGCTTGTCCTCAAATGAAGCAGGTGTGGGCCAAAATATCTTTCTCTGTTCTGCATACGTTGGGCAATCCTGCAGCAAATGTTTTGCTGTCATTTTTCCATTTCTACAATTACATTCATCGGTATCTCCTATCTTTAGTTTATTGAACAAGTGGTATTTCAGCCTGTTATGTCCTGTGCGGAGTCTGAAGATTGCTACTTGTTCTCTTCGGTCGAGTTTGTAATATGCATCATCCTTCTGATGGCCTGGATGCTCTGATTCCCATTTGGTTCTATAAGTGCTTTTTATCAACCTCTTTGCCTCATTATAGGTTATGTCTATGTCAGGCTGTGGTAGTCGTCCGCCCTCTTTTGCCAGTCTGTCAGCCTCTTCGTTTCCAGGTATACTGCAATGTGATGGGATCCACTGTATTACAACTTTCTTGGATTTCTGGCATAGACCATGGAGTGCTGCTCTTAGGTCAGTTAGTTCTGTGCTGTTATTGCTCTTCAGTATTGAGACAGCTGACTTTGCATCTGTGAAGATAGCTATTTGCTTCTCTTTATTTTCCTCCATCAGGAGCATTTCTGCTGCAGTTTTCAAAGCCTCTACCTCCGCTTTGAAGTTACTTGAAAATTTTCCAGTTGCCATTGAATGTGTTTTTTTCACTCCATTTTTTAAAGTTAGGAGAATTCCTCCTCCTCCATTCTCTATTGAATTTTTGGCTGATCCATCTGTATATGCATGGGTCCAATTCCTGCTTGGGTAATGTTCTTTTATGTAGTTTAGGGTTATTTCTCTTCTTTCGGTTTCATGCTGAGTGTTCTTTTTCTCAATACCAGGAATGTTTTCTATCATCTCAGGCAGTTGCTGCTGTCTCCAAGCTGGGAACTTGTGTGCATTGTGTATGGGCTTGACTGTTGATATGTTAAGTATAGGATCTGCCCTAATCCTTCGTTTTGCAGTTTCTACAAAGTTGCTACGCTTCAGTCTTCCCTTTCCAAAACCATTAAATCTGTTGTACATAGGGTGGTCTGTCAATCTTCTAAATTTTTCTGCTTGTTGCTGGGCTCTGCTATCTCTTCTATCTTGCATTGGTTGTAAACAAGTGATCTTTTCTAGTTCATTAATAGGCGTTGTCTTCAGGCTTCCAGTTATGATTCGCATTCCTTGATTTTGGACTCTACTTATTTTGTTAAAGTTTGACTTAGCTGCTGTTGCCCAAGCTGCAATGCCATATTCCAGTACTGGCCTCACCCGTCCAGTATATAACTTCTTGAGAACTTTCTCATCTGCTCCCCACGTTGTACCAGCAAGCTTTTTCATGATTGCCATTCTCTGCCTTGCTCTTGTTCGATTTTTCTCAACCTGTGTCTTCCATGTCAGGCGACGATCAAAGGTGACTCCTAGATAGTTTGGATTTTCTTCATGGCGCAATATTTTTCCATTCAATACCAGCTTAGGTTGCTGAGGTTTATTTGAGAGGGAGAACACTGTGCATGTTGTTTTCTCCTCACTTATCTTCACTAGCCATGATTTTGACCAGTCCTCTAGCGCTAATAAGGCTTGCTGTATTCTGCTGTTAGCTGTACTAATATATTCTTCAGATGTCCATATGGCTAGGTCATCTGCAAAGGAGGATGTGTGTACTCTGGCTGGAAAATTTTCTGTGATGTCATTTATATATGCTAGGAATAATGTTGGTGAAAGAACTCCTCCTTGGGGGACACCTTGCTCCAGCAGCATCATTTTGCTTGTTTGTCCTTGTACTTTTGTCCTGGCAGTTCTGTTCTCAAGGTAGTGGCTGATCCATTTATACATTTTTCCACAAACATGCATGTTTTGCAGTTTTACTTTCAGTCCTTCCTTCCATACTTTATCAAATGCTTTTTCTAAATCTATCCAGACTGCTAGTGTGTGCTTTTTCTCTTGGAAGGCATCCTCTATTTCCTGAGCTTTATAGGTTATTTGATCTTCAGTGGATCTGTACTTTCTGAATCCTGCTTGGTGTGGTGTTAAGAGTTTGTTTTCTTCCAGATGCCATGTTAGCCTGCCATTGATAATGCGTTCCATTAATTTTCCTACACAGCTAAGTAGACTGATAGGTCGATAGCCATTTGGTTCTTCCAGGTCTTTTCCTTTCTTTGGGACTGGTATTAGTATAGCTTCCTTCCATGCCTGTGGGACTATTCCTCTCTTCCAGCTGTTATTTAGGACTGCTAGTAGTTTCTTATTTGCCTTGTTGCCTAGTCCTATTAGCATTTCATTTGTGATTCCATCCTTCCCTGGTGATTTCTTCTTTTTTAGGGTATTCATTGCCTGTTCCATTTCTTCCATTGTTAGATTTGCCATCATATATTCTGTTGCTGTCTCTGTATTTCTATGATGTATCTGTTTGTCTTTGATTGCTTTCTTCTGTTCGGTTGTAATATCAATGTGGTTTGCATTTGCATAGTGTTCCATTAGTGCATTTGCAGCCTTTTTTCCTGTAAGCAAGGCATTTCCTTGTTTAATTGTTATTTGTTTGTTTCTAGGTCCTTCATTGTTCATGGCTTTCACTAGTTTCCATAGTTTGTTTCCATCCCTGTCAAAATTCAGGTTTTCTGTTTTTTCCCTCCAACAACCTCTTGTTGTTTGATTTACTGTTCTTTTATATTTTGCTGAGATGGTTTTGAGAGAGATATTCGCTTCAATTGTTTGTTCTCTCTCTGCTGTCTTCCTGGCATCTTCAACTTTGTCCTCCAAACTTTGTAGTTCTTCAGTCCAGTATGGTTTGTAATTTTTCCTCGCTCCTCTAGGAATGGACTCAGTGGCTGCCTGTATTATCGCTCTGTTTAGACTTTCCACCATTTGCTTTATGTTGCCATATCGTGTATTTATGTTTTCACAATATTTGTCTGTTAGTATGGCAAATCTGTCCCAATCTGCTCGTTTGTAATTCCAGCGGGGCAAGGGCTTTTGCTCCTGTGGAACATACTCCATATTCATTACAAGCTTGATTGGTCTGTGGTCACTACCTGCTAATTGGTCCAGCACATGGCGATCGATTTTGTGGAGGATGTCTCCTGTGCAGAAAGCTAAGTCTGGAGTAGAAGTGGTAAGCCATCTTCTGGAGTAGAAGCTCGGTGTGTCATCCGCTTTGTTGAGTAGATGGAGATTTGAGTCTATTTCCCAGTCCTCCAATTCATCTCCTCTTTTGTCAGTATCTGGGTATCCCCATCTTTCTGAACGGCTATTAAAGTCTCCGACAATAATGCAGTTTGTGTCAGTTATTTTCATGTTTGAGAGTGTAAGGTCCTTATCTGCTGGGCTATACAGATTGTAGATTCTTATTTTCACGTCCTTTATCATTATATCAACACCTATAATTTCTGTTTGGTTGTCAGAGATCACAGATACTTCGCTGCAAGGTATTGTATTTCGTGTAAGTATTAGAACTCCTCCTTTATGTCCTTCGCGGTCGAAACGTGTGGCCTGATATCCTCTGACTGAAAATTTGCGATTGGCATTGAGGTGTGTCTCTTGAATGCATGCCACATCTATTCTATCTTTATGAAGACGCTGTGTCAGGGATTCTTTCTTGTTATAAACTCCTTCGGCATTCCACTGTAGTATGTTGAGTGTCCTTGGTATTTGGTCAATAGCTCTTAACCTACTCCTCTGTGCCTTGACTCCACAGCACAGGGGAAGGTGACCACCAGTAGTCATGGGTGGACCCCCTCGAGGCAGGGGGCCCGGCACTATCACCGCCTGATGGGACTTCACGGGATTAGCACCATAACGATTAATTTTCATCTGTGGCATCATGAAATGATAGTTACATTGCACTTCTTTGTCAAGCTTGTGGCTCAGTACATCCGATTTCGACAAGCACTTTTCGGGATGCTTTCCCTAGCCTTTGACTGTCCCCAGTCTACCTACAAGGCAGCAGGTTTGTGCGTCACTTCGTCTGGTCCCTCTCCCTTGACCTGTCCGACATGGGTGACCCTACCAGTAGCTGTGCTACCGTCGGCATAGCTCTTGGGGTCATTGGAACGCGCAAGCCCCTCTACCTCGTCAAGGTGGACGCACGGCAGAGGGGACTTTTGGTCTGTAAACATTTAAACGTGAAGTATTTGGCTGCAATTGGAACCGATAATGCCTCGGTAATGGTTGCCCGCTCCGTGGCTAAAGGCTTGCGAACGCGGTTCGTGAGCCGGGTACGAAGCTCAGCTGCGTTCGAAGCTCAGCTGCGACCGATTTGTGCAGCAGACCGTGTCGCGTTGTGTTATAACGTGCTGGTATGGGAGCCGGTCGTTCAGAAAACAATAGCAAACTACTGAACGTAACACTTGCCTAGCACATCAACAGCAGCTGAAAAATGCTGGTGTTGACTGTAACGTCCCGTAGGGGTAAGCCACACACACACACACACACAAAATGGTTGGTATCAACCATGGCGTTTATGCAAAATTGAAGGAAAATATCCCATCTTTAATCCTCATAAAATGTGCGTGTCATTCCTTGCAGATAGCATCATCAGAATGCTTACCAAGCGCTGTCAAGATTTTCTTGTCTCATTATTCAAGCAATCGAAACAGAGACTTCCTGAAATTTTAGATGTCTTGAAAAATATTTCACTCTTTTCTGTTAACAACATATTTCAGCCAGTAAAGGACATACCTAAATATTGTCAGGTTATGAAAGTTTTAGGGGCTACTGATAATAGTGTGTCCGAATAAGAATAGGGAACAGACCAAGGGGAAGACCAAGAAGTAAATACCTGGATGGCTTGGCCACATGACATGGTCGAGACAGGAACACTGAGCTGATCCACGACTCTGGAGATCGAGTTAAATGGCTGGTCATGACCGCCCACGCTTTCCGGCATGGCACATGATTGATTGATTGAAGCAGAATATCAGTTAACCAAAATAAATTTGGTTAACTGGAGAAACAAAACAGAAACTGAAGCTTTTTGGAGTGAAGTAAGATAATTTAAAGATGCTTCAGGTAACATCGATTCTGTGAGCTCTTTGAATGTGCGATGTCTGCCATGATACTACCCAATTCAAATGCTGATGTGGAAATAGTTTTTAGTACTATGAATTATATAACATGTAAGCTAAGAAATAGGATGAAACTTGACCTCTTAAATGTTATCTTGACAATAAGATTTGGCCTGATGAGAGTAGGAAAATGCTGTTCAACTTATCAGCTCCCTGATCGCGTGTATTAAAAGAAATTGGAACAGCTAAAGCATACCAGAGTCATTTTGAATCTGAAGCTTCAACTTCATCATCCAAGCTAAGTTTATCCTGTGGATCTTATGAGACAGACATCGGTGAAGATTAGGACATGATTCTGTAGGGTAAGTCGCATCGATATCTATGTAATTTCTCGCTTTCTCAATCTAGATGTTGTTTCTAGATGTTTACCAACGCAACTTAGATATTTCTAGATTTTGTTTGTTCCGTTTCTAAATGTTTTATGTCAAAGAAAAGTGGCAACCGTGCTACGTACATAGAAACGGTTGTTTAAAGATGGCTGATGTCGGGGACAAACATCGGAGGGTGCCGATCACAGAGAGTTTTGGGAAAAAGTTGTTTCACTATAATACACCAAGGTAGAGTATTAACCCTCCCAAATTTGTCTGATATTATTTTGAGAATGCTATTTTCTTTAAACTATTTCTTTGTAAACAATAAAACACGCCTACCGTAAAATAATGTATTAATATATTATTATGCCTGTCTGTATTGATTGATAATTAATTATTTAATAATTTGATTGATTGATAGATTGATTTAGGAATCGACATCACAGCATTCGGGGCATTCCCATAAGCGCTCCGTCCCCATCCTCAGCAGTCAGCGAAGAGTTCCAACACCAATAGTACCAGTAGCAATCTTATTATATGTCTGTCTCACCTTTCCTTTTAGCGTTGAATGTCGGCCAGATCCCCTCGTCACCCCTCGCTGTCTCATTCTTGCCAGACCATGGTAATCCATTTGCTCCTCCGAGGTGTGCACGTGCTCCCACAAGGCCGCAACCACGTCTGCCTTGTCATGTATCAATACTCCACCAAGTTTTGCAGAGCCAGCCCATCTGTCCGCCTGTTCATTTCCCAGCACACCGGCATGCCCCGGAGAAAATATCCAGGCAATGCTTGTCACTCGTGACCTCCGAAGTGAAGCAAGCCACTCCGCACGAAGCCTGCCCATCTTCACCCTCGTCAGCATGCTTTCTGAGTCAGTTACAATCATGATGTGTGTGTCGTATTCTCCATCCAGCGGAGAGCTGCAGTGACTGCCTCCACCTCCATTCTTAAGCTGGATGTTGTGGTATCATATGCCAGGCTATGCTGCACCAAATGTCGACCATTAGCTTTGGCTATGAACCCCCAGCCACTTCTCTCACCGCTTGACACCGAACCATCTGTGTAGATAATCACATCACCCGAGTGAGCATTATTCTGAATTAGTTGCTGGATTTCCACTTCCGTGGCCCCTGGTGGCCACTCCCTGCACTCCCGGCTTAATGTGATTATAACTCTGCACAAGTCTGACTGCTCCGCTGGCACTCTCACCCACTCCTCTCCTCGCCTAATGTTCTCCAAGGGGTACACCTGTCTGATCGTATCCTCCGCCTGAGCCATCCATGATTTCCCTCTTATCAGTCGCTGACCCTTAACTGCGTCCAGCGCCTCATGCAACGGGTGATCTGTGTCTGCAGCTACTCTGAGGTATGCCTTAGCCTGCATCACCTTGAGCCTACCAGCAACAGTCAGCAGACCAAGGATGACCACACTACTGGGGTGTCTCTGGGTGACTGTTTTATGGTATTTATCATGACTGTTTTATGGTATTTAAATATTATATAATATTATATATATATATATATATATATATATATATATATATATATATATATATATATATATATATATATATATATATATATATATATTATCACCATCATGTGCCAGCGTAAGCGGTCATGTTTTGCCATCTCACATGATCACCAGAGTCGTGGATCAGCTCTATGGTCTTGTCTCGACCATACCACATGGCCAAGCCATCCGGTCTTGTCTCGACCATACCACATGGCCAAGCCATCCAGGTATTTATATCTCCGCTTTCCACTTGTTATTTTCCTCTCAATATTCTCAGTTGTCACCAAGTTCTCCAATTTATTTCCTCTCATAACATGTCCCCAAAAAATGTTGACCGTCTATGTCTAATTTCTCTAATCACTTTACGGTTTTAATTTGTTTCTTGTAGGACTTGGTCATTGGTTTTTCTGTCTGTCCATGGTATTCTTTGCATTTTCCTCAGAAACCACATTTCCACAGCCATCAGATGTTTTTCAGCTTCTCTGCTCATTGTCTACGCTTCACAACCATACAAATGTACAGATTTTATGTAGCACTTCAACACTCTTTTTCTCATTGCGTATGCCATCTTTAATTGGTCAGTATATTGTCCATATTGCAAAAGGCAACCTTCACCATGGCTATTCTTGTTCTAATCTCTTCAAGGCATCCTCCATCAGATGTTATTTTGTTTGTAGTGTGTACTGCATGTTCTGAACGATGGTTGCTGGCTGTCGCTGAATTGACTGGATTGCCTTTTTGGTTCTTTTTGGTTTTACAAGTGAAAGTTTCAGGAGACTCCCGGGAGTCATCGCTGGAGCTTCGGAGTTTGTGCTTTGTGCGGTGCCTTTGGCGGGTTGCCCTATGGAAAGAGACAGAGCCATGTGAGATAAAACCTGGGTCAGTGAAGTCGTTCTGATGACTGCAGCTTCTATCAACAATGATCTGTATTTCTCATGGAGGACTTTTGTATTGGCATTCTGGCGGCCGCATTATGCACTGTGTACCTGTATGGGCTGTTGGCTTGCCGAGACTCCTGTCTGTTCCACTTTTCACATTGGACAGTGAGGTGCATTTTGTGTGATATTCACTGGCACAGGAACGGAGCATAATGGGGACTGCCCGTTGCCGTGAAGTTGGAACCGCGACTAACTAACTAACTAGATGTTATTACTATTCTGAGATAATTTTACCGATTCACTTGTTTAGAATATTCCCATTTACATGTCCTTTGCAGAACTTCGCAACCATAACAACTTTCCAGGAAACATCCCGATCATAAGCAAGATGTCCCGCATTCAATACACCAATCTGGAGATCATCCGCCACATCCTGCACCCACCTTATCTTTGGCTTTCCTTTTCTTCTCTTCCCAGGCATATACACCCCTCCCCCTTTTATTCTCCAAATTTTTGTGACATTTTAAGTGACCAAAATATTTCAGTTTTCTTTGTTTTATTGCCTTTAATAGCCAACCTTCTTCAGTATTCAGCTCTCGAAGTATTGATGCATTTGTTCCTTTTTTTAAATCCAAGATACTCTCAGAACTCGTCTATAACATTTATATTCAAAGGCATTTATGCGCTGTTCAGCTTATTTAGTAAGTGTCCAGGTCTCACAGGCATATGTTGCAATGGGAAAGATATAAGTTGTGATTTTCACTATTCAAATGGGTTGAGGTTACTAGGTTGTCTATACCGTTCTGTGTTGTTGATAGCAATACTGTATCATCAGAATACAGAATCTCTGATATGTCATGACCACCGATATTTAGGGCATCATTTAGTGCCATGTTTATATCATCTCTGACATTTCTCATTATATTTTTGGTGTACAGGTTAAACAAATAGGGGGACAGCACACAGCCCTGACGAACTCCTTGCTTGATGTCAAACCAATCTGTTGTCTCACCATCTATTCTAACCGCTGCTTGTTGGTCTAGATCAGAGGTTCTCAAACCACGGCCCGCGGGCCACTTGTGGCCCGCCAGCTGTCAGAAAGTGGCACGCGAGACCTCGTTTAATATATTTTAATAATTTGAAATATCCACTCGGGGTGTGCGATAAATTGCTCTGTTCGTAGTTGTTATGCTCAGATATTATCGAATGCGTCTGTTCAGTTCGCAACAAAACATTATGAAGTTCCCATATCCCAGCCTTGTCGACCAGTCAGAGTGTGCAAGGCGCCATGCTGTCGTCTGTTACAACTGTTTAGCAGAGTCGGTAGTATTGTTTTGAAATTAAATTTTTTCACATAAAAATTTACCGTTACAATAGAGGAGGATAATGTTGTTCTCTTCATAAATCTGTTCGTATTTCCCGATGCCAAGCTCTGTCAATTACAGCAAAACCTTCAGCACGAAGTAATTGATTGGAAATGCAATTCTGCACTGAGATGTAAATTTCTGGAGCTGCCTGCTTCAACTTCAGCTGATCATATCCTTTCATTCTGTCGACTCTTGCCTGTCGAACAACCTGGTGTCTCATCTCGCAGATGTTGATTTTGCGAAAGTGTGATTTGGATAAAGTCCAAGTCTGAGATTGGTAGCAGAGGGTTAGTGTGAATATGCTGTTTATTATCTGTCGTTTTGAGGACATTATATTTGGATGTTTCAGTATGGGTGATAGTTTATATGTAAGTGCGCTAGCTTTTTGACATCCTATTTCGATTTCTATGTCCAATCTGTCATCTTCTGTGATCATACTTCCAAGATATTTGAATTCTTTAACTTGTTTAAGAGGTGTGCTATTTATCTGTATACTTAGTGGGCCTGGCGATCTGCTAACATGCATTGCTTCGGTTTTGGCTGTATTTATACTCATATTGTATCTGCTGCATGTTGAACTCAGATTATTAATATGATTTTGTAGTCTGCCCTCATCGTTGTGAAACAGGCACTTATCGTCTGCAAATAGAAGTGCATTTATTTCCTGTGGATCAGTTGTTTCATCTGGAGTGAATAGTTCTAAATTTTCTGAATCTGTTGTGTCAAGGCTTGCTTCTTTGGATATTCTGTCCAAGTAGATATTAAATAACAGAGGAGAGAGCACACATCCTTGTCTCACTCCATTTTCCGCAATGACCGTTATAAAAGACAAGCAACCTTCCAGACTCACCGTCAGTAACCTAGCTGCGCTTATGACTTTGGGCACGACAGATTTGTGCCCTGACATTGATAAACTGGCATCTGAACTTAAGTAACTGGTTATGAAGAACATTTATAATTGTAAATTAATTACATTAATAGCGATTTTCAAATCTGATTAAAAATTTATTGTTAAATGAACTTTTGATTTTAAACTAAAAATTGACCACAGTGTAGTACTGACACTGACTGCCTTTAAAGTTTTAGAACTTTGTTGACGAAAGTTAAGAAAGGTAAGAATTATATTGCACGACTTTTATAATTTATAACGTTGTGGCCTGCTTAACTACCGAAAATAGTAGATATGGCCCTCTGTTTGAAAAGCTTGGGAACCACTGGTCTAGACAGTGCATTTTTATGAGTTGTAATACATGTGATGGAAAGCCCAAAGTTTCTGATGTTGTACACACTCAAATGCCTTTGAATAATATTATATTACATTGTAGTATTTCCTTCTTTCTAGTGATGACGATAATCTGTGTCTTCTTACAATTTAATTCTAACCATAGTTGTTCACTCTGTGTGATAACCGCATCTACTAAATGTTGCAGATCCTGCTCATTGTCTGCAGTCAATACTGTATCATCTGTATATCTACTGTTATTGCTGTTACATCCCCCAATGATGATTCCATTCATATCTTCTACATTTCTGAAAATATTTTCACTGTGCAGGGTAAAAAAAGCTGAAGACATTACACATCCCTGTCTCACACCTCTCTTAATATGCTGATATTGACCTACTTTATTATCAATTCTTATGGCAGCTTGTTGTTTCTAATATATGTTTTTTTTACAAGTCTAAGGTCTTTCCCATAAATTTTTAGATCTGCAAGGATCTTTATAATGTTGACATGTCTTACTTTATTGAAAGCCTTTATGAAAGTTATGTAGTCAATAAAGCAAAAATGTAGGTCTATTGCATGTTCAGTTAATCTTCTCAGCAAATATACAGCATTTACTGTACCCGTGCCTTCTACAAACCCACATTGTTCTTCTCCTATTTATGGTTGTATTTTCTTCTTAACTCTTTGCATGATAATTCGTAGTAAAATCTTCATGATGTGGCTCATTATACTAGTTATTCGATGTTGATCACATTCCAAGGCTCCTGATTTCTTTGGGATTGCAATAAATATAGAATTAAATAATTCAGGAGGTATATCTCCAGTATCATATATTGTGTTCAGCAGTCTGGTGACTTGATCTATTCCATATTCTTCTAAGGCATTGATAATTTCTGTTGTGATGTTGTCTGAACAGTCTTGCCAGTTTTCATATTGTTAAGAGCATTCTCAACTTCGATCTTCAAAATTGATGGTCCTTCATTATTATTTTGAATATACTGATGTTGCTTGCTTGCTTGCTTGTGTTCGCTGGCTTGAGCTCCAACGCAAAGTCCTGTATGTCGGATGAAGACATCCTGTTGTCCAGCATCAGTGTGATGTCATACAGGACCTGAGTTTTGCGTGAGTATCCGTTGTCCCATGTCTGGCTTATTGGTGTGCAGACTGGTGGTTCCTCGCCGTACAGGCAGACACTCTTCGACTTCGGAGGAATCGGCGATCCTATTGACTTCAGCCAGGACCCCGAAGGGACCTGTTGCCCAGGACGCTCGACGAGGACGCGTCAATAGGTCTTGGCCAGTATATAACCCGGCCCTGGTGCCTTGGAAACACCTCTGCGTCCCTATACTGATGTTGAAATGTAAAGTATTCGGTCTTCACATATACTAGGACATGGCGTGTGAGGTGGGATGGTCAGTTCCCTTTGATGTTCCGTTCCTTATGAAAACTGCCTAGTGTCTATTTCTATGAGGCGGGATTAACCCAAGAGCCAAATTGGTCAGAGAAAATAATCATGGCTTTGCTGGGGATTGAACCTGAATCAGTCTTAGCAGGAATGTCCTCTAGCTACTCTGCCACCATGGCTGCTTCTATACAGTAGACTTTTTCTTCATAATTTTAAGGTATTTTCAGAAATATTAGTTCAGTAGTTACTGTAAAATTTATTCTTCACTGATTCAGAAAGGTGTAAAGTATTTCTGTCAAGATTTTACACTTGCTTAACATTTTACTTTGCTAGGGTTCCAGAATATTCTAGAGCACATCCAATTATACCTAAACTGTATGTACCAGAATGGAAGACTGACATGCAAAATAGAACCAGCATACTGCAGGTGAATATATCTTGTTACAAAAGTATATAATTTCTTTTCAAATGTCAAAATTACTTTCTAAACAGCAACATTGTTTGTTATTAACTAATTTCATACCAAGTACCCACGTCATAGGGGGAGATGTACCAAGGAAGTAGAGAAAAGGAAGACTACAACATTAATGGATTCAAGATGCAATAAATAATTTGTACAGGACAACAACAGAGGCTGGCTGGCTGGTGTATGATACATACACATTTCAAAAGACTGTTATAGGAGACAAGATCTGCACAAGGCAGGTCACTGGATGATGAATTAACCATCTATTCATTAGTTGTGTCACTCAGACTTGCCATACTCCAGAGTTAATAGTCTCTACATGACAGCTCAAACACCTTACAATATAAACAAATAATCTTTTACCTCGTCCATTTAGTATCGAGCGTATTGGAAGCAGGCTGTCTTGCATTGGTTTTCATGCAGTGGTATGCATGTGGTCATTCAGAAAGCAATGGCAAATGATTGAACATAAACTTGCAAAGAAATCAGAAAGAGATCAAAAATGCTGGGTTGACTGTGAGGTCTAGTAAAGATTTTGCAACTAATTGTTTATTTAGAGTATGCAAGTACTGCATTATTGCATTATTGGTATGGGAAGTACATAC
Source organism: Cepaea nemoralis (assembly GCA_014155875.1). NCBI lineage: Eukaryota > Metazoa > Mollusca > Gastropoda > Stylommatophora > Helicidae > Cepaea > Cepaea nemoralis. The sequence goes on along the minus strand of JACEFZ010012028.1, from coordinate 115,956 downwards.
ATCTGTTACCATTTTAGAATGTCAGTGCTGAAAGTTTATGCAGTATGAATATCTATTTCCCCTCTGCTGTGTGTCCACCGTGACGAGGTAGAGGGGCTTGTGCGTCCCAATGACCCCAAGAGCTATGCCGACAGTAGCACAGCTACTGGTAGGGCCACCCATGTCGGACAGGTCAAAGGAGAGGGACCAGACGAAGAGACACACAAACCTGCTGCCTTGTAGGTAGACTGGGGACAGTCAAAGGCTAGGGAAAGCATCCCAAATACATGCTTGTCGAAATCGGATGTACTGAGCCACAGGCTTGACAAAGCAGTGCAACGTAAAACCTGCTGCCTTGTAGGTAGACTGGGGACATTCAAAGGCTAGGGAAAGCATCCCGAATAAATGCTTGTCGAAATCGGATGTACTGAGCCATAGGCTAGACAAAGCAGTGCAACGTAACTTAATTCATGATGTCACAAATCAAAATTAATCGATATGGTGCTAATCCCGTGAAGTCCCATCAGGCGGTGATAGTGCCGGGCCCCCTGCCTCGAGGGGGTCCACCCATGACTACTGGTGGTCACCTTCCCCTGTGCTGTGGAGTCAAGGCACAGAGGAGTAGGTTAAGAGCTATTGACCAAATACCCCGGACACTCAACATACTACAGTGGAATGCCGAAGGAGTTTACAAGAAGAAAGACTCCCTAACACAGCGTCTTCATAAAGATAGAATAGATGTGGCATGCATTCAAGAGACACACCTCAACGCCAATCACAAATTCTCAGTCAGAGAATATCAGGCCACACGTTTCGACCGCGAAGGACACAAAGGAGGAGTTCTAATACTTACACGAAATACAATACCTTGCAGCGAAGTATCTGTGATCTCTGACAACCAAACGGAAATTATAGGTGTTGATATATTGATAAAGGACGTGAAAATAAGAATCTACAATCTGTATAGCCCAGCAGATAAGGACCTTACACTCTCAAACATGAAAATAACTGACACAAACTGCATTATTGTCGGAGACTTTAATAGCCGTTCAGAAAGATGGGGATACCCAGATACTGACAAAAGAGGTGATGAATTGGAGGACTGGGAAATAGGCTCAAATCTCCATCTACTCAACAAAGCGGATGACACACCGAGCTTCTACTCCAGAAGATGGCTTACCACTTCTACTCCAGACTTAGCTTTCTGCACAGGAGACATCCTCCACAAAATCGATCGCCATGTGCTGGACCAATTAGCAGGTAGTGACCACAGACCAATCAAGCTTGAAATGAATATGGAGTATGTTCCACAGGAGCAAAAACCCTTGCCCCGCTGGAATTACAAACGAGCAGATTGGGACAGATTTGCCATACTAACAGACAAATATTGTGAAAACATAAATACACGATATGGCAACATAAAGCAAATGGTGGAAAGTCTAAACAGAGCGATAATACAGGCAGCCACTGAGTCCATTCCAAGAGGAGCGAGGAAAAATTACAAACCATACTGGACTGAAGAACTACAAAGTTTGGAGGACAAAGTTGAAGATGCCAGGAAGACAGCAGAGAGAGAACAAACAATTGAAGCAAACATCTCTCTCAAAGCCATCTCAGCAAAATATAAAAGAACAGTAAATCAAACAACAAGAGATTGTTGGAGGGAAAAAACAGAAAACCTGAATTTTGACAGGGATGGAAACAAACTATGGAAACTAGTGAAAGCCATGAACAATGAAGGACCTAGAAACAAACAAATAACAATTAAACAAGGAAATGCCTTGCTTACAGGAAAAAAGGCTGCAAATGCACTAATGGAACACTATGCAAATGCAAACCACATTGATATTACAACCGAACAGAAGAAAGCAATCAAAGACAAACAGATACATCATAGAAATACAGAGACAGCAGCAGAATATATGATGGCAAATCTAACAATGGAAGAAATGGAACAGGCAATGAATACCCTAAAAAAGAAGAAATCACCAGGAAAGGATGGAATCACAAATGAAATGCTAATAGGACTAGGCACCAAGGCAAAGAAGAAACTACTAGCAGTCCTAAATAACAGCTGGAAGAGAGGAATAGTCCCACAGGCATGGAAGGAAGCTATACTAATACCAGTCCCAAAGAAAGGAAAAGACCTGGAAGAACCAAATGGCTATCGACCTATCAGTCTACTTAGCTGTGTAGGAAAATTAATGGAACGCATTATCAATGGCAGGTTAACATGGCATCTGGAAGAAAACAAACTCTTAACACCACACCAAGCAGGATTCAGAAAGTACAGATCCACTGAAGATCAAATAACCTATATAGCTCAGGAAATAGAGGATGCCTTCCAAGAGAAAAAGCACACACTAGCAGTCTGGATAGATTTAGAAAAAGCATTTGATAAAGTATGGAAGGAAGGACTGAAAGTAAAATTGCAAAACATGCATGTTTGTGGGAAAATGTATAAATGGATCAGCCACTACCTTGAGAACAGAACTGCCAGGACAAAAGTACAAGGACAAACAAGCAAAATGATGCTGCTGGAGCAAGGTGTCCCCCAAGGAGGAGTTCTTTCACCAACATTATTCCTAGCATATATAAATGACATCACAGAAAATTTTCCAGCCAGAGTACACACATCCTCCTTTGCAGATGACCTAGCCATATGGACATCTGAAGAATATATTAGTACAGCTAACAGCAGAATACAGCAAGCCTTATTAGCACTAGAGGACTGGTCAAAATCATGGCTAGTGAAGATAAGTGAGGAGAAAACAACATGCACAGTGTTCTCCCTCTCAAATAAAACTCAGCAACCTAAGCTGGTATTGAATGGAAAAATATTGCGCCATGAAGAAAATCCAAACTATCTAGGAGTCACCTTTGATCGTCGCCTGACATGGAAGACACAGGTTGAGAAAAATCGAACAAGAGCAAGGCAGAGAATGGCAATCATGAAAAAGCTTGCTGGTACAACGTGGGGAGCAGATGAGAAAGTTCTCAAGAAGTTATATACTGGACGGGTGAGGCCAGTACTGGAATATGGCATTGCAGTTTGGGCAACAGCAGCTAAGTCAAACTTTAACAAAATAAGTAGAGTCCAAAACCAAGGAATGCGAATCATAACTGGAAGCCTGAAGACAACGCCTATTAATGAACTAGAAAAGATAACTTGTTTACAACCAATGCAGGATAGAAGAGATAGCAGAGCCCAGCAACAAGCAGAAAAATTTAGAAGATTGACAGACCACCCTATGTACAACAGATTTAATGGCTTTGGAAAGGGAAGACTGAAGCGTAGCAACTTTGTAGAAACTGCAAAACGAAGGATTAGGGCAGATCCTATACTTAACATATCAACAGTCAAGCCCATACACAATGCACACAAGTTCCCAGCTTGGAGACAGCAGCAACTGCCTGAGATGATAGAAAACATTCCTGGTATTGAGAAAAAGAACACTCAGCATGAAACCGAAAGAAGAGAAATAACCCTAAACTACATAAAAGAACATTACCCAAGCAGGAATTGGACCCATGCATATACAGATGGATCAGCCAAAAATTCAATAGAGAATGGAGGAGGAGGAATTCTCCTAAATTTAAAAAATGGAGTGAAAAAAACACATTCAATGGCAACTGGAAAATTTTCAAGTAACTTCAAAGCGGAGGTAGAGGCTTTGAAAACTGCAGCAGAAATGCTCCTGGTGGAGGAAAATAAAGAGAAGCAAATAGCTATCTTCACAGATGCAAAGTCAGCTGTCTCAATACTCAAGAGCAATAACAGCACAGAACTAACTGACCTAAGAGCAGCACTCCATGGTCTATGCCAGAAATCCAAAAAAGTTGTAATACAGTGGATCCCATCACATTGCAGTATACCTGGAAACGAAGAGGCTGACAGTCTGGCGAAAGAGGGCGGACGACTACCACAGCCTGACATAGACATAACCTATAATGAGGCAAAGAGGTTGATAAAAAGCACTTATAGAACCAAATGGGAATCAGAGCATCCAGGCCATCAGAAGGATGATGCATATTACAAACTCGACCGAAGAGAACAAGTAGCAATCTTCAGACTCCGCACAGGACATAACAGGCTGAAATACCACTTGTTCAATAAACTAAAGATAGGAGATACCGATGAATGTAATTGTAGAACTGGAAAAATGACAGCAAAACATTTGCTGCAGGATTGCCCAACGTATGCAGAACATAGAAAGATATTTTGGCCCACACCTGCTTCATTTGAGGACAAGCTCTATGGAGATATCAACAAGCTCAAGTTGACAGCAGCTTACTTTAACTACATACAGGTTGACATTTAAAGGTGCATGAAGACCCAGAGGCATGAAATGGAATATTGCTTGGATAGCAAATCCATTATGTGGAAAGTCCAAATCGAAAGCTCGCTGTGTGGGCTTCATAAAAGGTGGAAAAGTGTCCTAGTGGCACGAAATGGAATATTGCTTGGACAGCAAATCCATTACGTGGAAAGTCCGAATCTAAAGCCCATTGTGTGGGCTTCATAAAAGGTGGAAAAGTGTCCTAGTGGCATGAAATGGAATATTGCTTGGATAGCAAATCCATTACGTGGAAAGTCTGAATCAAAAGCCCACGGTGTGGGCTTCATAAAAGGTGGAAAAGTGTCCTAGTGGCACGAAATGGAATATTGCTTGGATAGCAAATCCATTACATGGAAAGTCCGAATCGAAAGCTCACTGTGTGGATGTCATCTGCAGACTGCATACTTCTGGTTTCCGGAAGAACAGCCTATGGTGAATGGAAGGCCCAATATACGGAAGTGAGGCTAAGCAGCCATGTGCAGGACGTGACGATTCCTTGGGTGAGCCCAGTACCAGAGCGCTATGTATCGGCTCTGCAAGTATGGAAGCCTCCTTGGATGGCGGGGAATGCCCATGGTCTGCCCCTGCCTTCCCTTGAGGGCTGACCAGGATCTTTGGCTGTTCTATATGGACCAGCTGGGATGGGGGATAACACCACAACAGTGAGAGTCAAACGTCCTAAGAAACCCCCGGGAAGGTTAACCCGGTCAACAAATGCCCGCAGAAGTCGGATGTGTCGGCCTAACGGCGCAAGAACGCAGCTCTTCTGTAAACAGGCACAACGCAATCACATCCGAAAAAAAAACTCCGGATGAACGAAGAAGAAGATATCTATTTAATACTTCAGAAATGCTATTAGTTTATTGGAATTCATTGCTTTTGTGTAGCTGTTGAAATGTTTTTAATCAATCAAAATATAGTAAACCTCCATGTGGATGGATTAACTTGAAGAATGTGCTTGAACATGCTTAATGAAAGTAGACAACAGCAAGGTGTGTCTGCAAAAATTGTCATCAGTTGAATGAAAATGCAACAGCTTTTGAGTTTAAGATGGATGCTATACTTACAAATAGCTTCTTACCACAAGTTGGCAAGAATTAGAAATAAATCTGATTCTTGTAAGATACTCTACTTTCTTGTTGCCAATAGTTGGAGATGAATATGGCAGTGGCCAACAAGGTTAACTCCCATGTTGCAAAGAATTAGAGAAGGATATCTACACTGGTAAATCATTCTTACACCCTTGTTGCAAATAGTTGTAGAAGGATGTGACACTGGCAAGCCACTTTTATGTCAAAGTTACCTATATTTTTAGAAGAATGTGATGCTGGCAAATCATTCTTACACCCATGTTGCCAGTAATTGGAGAATGGTCTGACATTGGCAAGTCACACATACCTCCTTGTTGCCAAGAATTAGAGAGGGATGTGACATGCCTAACTCATACCCCCATGTTGCAGAATTTAAGAGGGAAGTGATGGTTGAATCACTCATACCCCAATGTTGCCAAGACTTAGAGGATTCCATGACAGTTTAAATGAAACATAATAAAAAGTGTATGTTAACTCTTTGCATGGCATTTCCATACATAAAACAAAAAATTATATAACAGTAGAGGCCAGAAACAGTACCCTCCAAGCTTGCTAGCTTGAAAATAATATCTCAAATACCTTCCTTCCATCATCAAAGAGTTAAACATATTCTGCTTTTACTAAATAGATACATGAAATAAATTAAGTCATGTTCATCTGTGGCATCTACATCTATGATTGTCTTTGAATCTTCCCACCACACCTGCAACATTCATACAACACATGCTGCACAGTTTGAAATCAGCTGTATACAAAGATATGTTAGATGGTCCCCAGTCCTTATTCCAGTTCTGATGTATGATTTAACAACCTTCTATCTCCCTATTAATAAATAACAGACTATTACATTATTTAAAAAAAAACAGTATTAGGTCCCTTTTATAAGGGGCGTTCATTTCAAATCCGTTCGTGCCGCACGGCGCGTCATTGCATACATTGAATATGATCATGTCATAGTCATGTGATAAGCACTGACCAATGAATAAAAGAGCATGTGCTTATCATCTCATGATGCATAGGTTATGTTTCTGATCGTTGAGAAAATGGCCGGGTTGATCCAAAATCCATCCAAAGAAGCTCAAAGAGCGGTGATTCCATTTATTTCATTTGAAGGATGTCGACCAGTGGACATCCATCAAAGAATGCAGGCAGCGTACGGTAACAAATGTGTGTCAAAGACAACAGTAACAGAGTGGGCACAAATGTTTTGGAAAGGACGTCAGTTCACAACATATCCTCGATGGCTGGTGTCAAAGACTAAAATAGATAGGAGGGAAGACCACCCTGAATGAGTGGTCTACCTCAAGTAGATTAGAGGTAACCCAGTGCCCCAACATGAGGGCAGGGTAGGTGTAGGGAGTAGATAGGAAGGGGAACTGTCAATACAGTTCTCTCATGAGACACGGAAGTGTCAACCAGAGAGTAAGCACTCTGGTCACGGTGTAATCACGCCAACATGATAGACACCAAGGACTAGAAGAGAACTCAAGAGTAGGCTACTACTCCAAGCATGTTGAATGATGTAGCATGCAAAAGCCGAAGTGCGCACGAGGTCCTTCCGCGTACTGTGTAATCAGCACGTGGAGAATTGTCAGACGGGGGACAGACTTCGTAGGGAACACATCGCTTAGAGTCGATGTGTATTTCTTTAGACGAGTAGATAGATTTAGCAGTAGGGCTAGGGACGACTAGTGATAGGAAGTTTCTGTGTATTCATGTGTGATTCATTAGAGACAGTTTTGTGCAATGATGTATTGTAAGAGCCAGTGGCAATAAAATGTGTAATCAATTCCTCTCGTACGACTGACAAATCTTTTTGTGTGGTGCGAGAGAAGTTATCCCATAATGCCTGTAGCATCGTTTGATGACAGGCTAGTCAAGCGCATATTGTTGCAACAGAAAAAAACCATCGCCAAAACTGATGCAGCAGTACAGATGAACCATTGTTAAAGCATACGTTCACTAGCGAAAGAATTTGATGTGTCAATTGGAACTATTGAAAAGGTCGTTCGTAAGAAACTGCAGTATCTGAAGGTGTGTTCACAGTGGGTACCACGGATGTTGATCGACCACCAAAAAGAGGAACGCATGGGATGGTGTTTGAACCACTTGTTGCATTACAGAGTGGAGGGTGATGCATTTCTCTTCCGCATAGTGGCAGGCGATGAATCATGGTGTCACCACTTTGAGCCGAGCAGCAAAAGAGAGAGCATGCAATGGACGCATGCTGGATCACCAAAAGCCAAAAAATTCAAGTTATGGGTTTCCGCTGGTAAGGTTATGCTGAGCGCATTTTTTTACCATGAAGGGCTATTGTTGGCCGACTTTAAAGAACCTGATGTCAACATCAACTCTACCCACTACTTGCAAACACTAGACAAGCTGCAAAAAGCCTCAAGAATAAACGACGCAGCATGCTTTCTTGCGGTGTGATTGTAATGTACGATAATGCTCGTCCGCATGTTGCAAAGATTGCGCATGAAGCATTAGCAAGGAAGAAGTGGGAAATTCTGCAATATCCAGCCTATAGTCCTGATTTGTCACCATGTGATTTTCATTTGTTCGGACCTCTAAAAGAAGCTCTCAAGAGTCAATGATTTCACACAGATGCAGACATAATGAACGCAGTAAACACTTGATTCAGTGAGCAACCACAATCCTTTTTTGCAGATGGCATTTGCCGCCTACCTAAACAATGGGTTGCTTTCCTGAATGCCTATGGCAACTTCTTCTTACCAACCCTTGGTGCATAATTCATTCAAAATGAATGCTTTGTTTAATTCTACCACACCTGTTAATGTTTCTTTCATGCTTTTGTAATTAAGCCACTGGAATGCGTTTCAAATGAACGTCCCTAATATATGCTCTAAGATGCATTGGGTATATGGTGTTAGATGCACATTTTCATAGACCAATTCACGCTTGCCAGTCTCCCTGGCCTAGGGGTTAAACGACTTTCTCCGTAATCCTGTTTATCCATGTAGAGTAACGCAGTGCGCGAGAATTGGAAGCCATTCTCCTCATGTTGGTAGCTTACGAGATAAGTGAGCCGGCTGCTCTGAAAGCAATGGCAAACTACTGAGCTTAATCTTGCCAAGAAATCAATGACAGCAGTAAAATGCTGGTGTTGACAGCGATGTCCTGTAAAGGATATGTGAAAAAAAAATGCACACTTGGTGGACAGTGTGGTCAGTATCACTCCAGCACCGATTTCTCCCCCCAAAATTTCTTGGTACCCGTTTTAGACTGATTCAACCTAGAAGTGAAAATCAACTTTAAAAATCTGTCTCAATGTTGATTTGAATCCATGACCACTGGGCTAACAGGCAAGCATCTAGCTATTATGCTATGATGCCATTTGTATTACATTATATTCAGAGATGTATTTTTCTACAAACAGAATTCACTGAAAACTAAATAACTTTATGATAATTGCAGAATGCACGTCTAGGAACCATTCCAACCTTTGAGCATGATGAAAATCTCTTCCTGGAAAAACGAGAACAGATGCACTACAATGTCGAAAACTGGACCAGAGTTAGCGAGAAAATTTACGTCCCTGCAAGAGCTGAGCTGCTGCGCCCTGATTTTCACCATGAGACATCCAGATATCAGAGTGAACTTATGATGAGGAGAGATGAAAATGCTGTGTAAATGTGCACATCACTGGTTAAGTCTGTGTGGTGTTTTTATAAAAAAGTCTTCAAATAGATATAATAACAAGCAGCAAATGTGAAATAAATCATGGCATTGTAACACATGTTTCATAGCTTATTTTTTATTCTTTTGATCAGATTTAGTTTGTAGTTTTGAATATGAACTTAAACTCTACAAAGATGTCAACAAACTCAAATTGACTGCTGCATGCTTGTGGATATGTCCATATTGACATCTTAAGGTGTATGCAGAAAAAATAGGAACAATATGGACTTTGATGTTGCTAGGATGCAAGAGGTTGCCATACACTCTGTCTATTGCAGAGCTTGCTGAGGGTTAGATGTATGCTTGGAGTGTTCTGCATAGATAGAATAGCTGTAAGCTTTGTTCTATTGTCATCGCATATTTTTAAATTTGTTGGATTTGAATTCTAGAGTAGTCCATACTTTTAGTAGCACTGGTCTATTTTGTATATGGATTAGCTTTCCCCATGAGGATGTAAAGTCAACATTTGAGTCCAACTGACTGGTGAAGGTGTTGCACCCGCAACCTCAGTATCAGCACACAGGATATTTAAGAATGAGCGCTCTTATCCATTCGGCCAGGCTAACCTACATCTCATATTATGCAGATGACATTCAGGAACCAAAGCCAGTGTAAGCTTGCAGTTTACTGTGTCCTGTTCTGAGCCTGAATGTTGTTGATTATTGTGTCATTAGAAATCATTCAGGAACCAAAGCCAGTGTAAGCTTGCATGCAGTTTGCTATGTCCTGTTCTGAGCCTGAATATTATTGATTTATTATGTCATTAGATGACATTCAGGAACCAAAGCTAGCGTGAGCATGCAGTTTGCTGTGTCCTGTTCTGAGCCTGAATATTATTGATTTATTATGTCATTAGATGACATTCAGGAACCAAAGCCAGTGTGAGCTTGCAGTTTGCTGTGTCATGTTCTGAACTTGAATATTATTGATTTATTATGTCATTAGATGACATTCAGGAACCAAAGCTAGCGTGAGCATGCAGTTTGCTGTGTCCTGTTCTGAGCCTGAATATTATTGATTTATTATGTCATTAGATGACATTCAGGAACCAAAGCTAGCGTGAGCATGCAGTTTGCTGTGTCCTGTTCTGAGCCTGAATATTATTGATTTATTATGTCATTAGATGACATTCAGGAACCAAATCCAGTGTAAGCTTGCAGTTTGCTGTGTCATGTTCTGAGCCTGAATGTTGTTGATTTATTGTGTCATTAGATGACAATCCTGATGATAAAACGTGTTAGTTGTCTCAGATATAGTTGAACTAGAAAACTGCTGGCTTATGTTGATTGTAGACTAAAAAATAAATATCTTGCTGTTGTTGCAACTGCCATATCAATCCTACTGGCTGTGGTAATCCAGCATCACTGACAAGATGATGTTGCTTTGTTGTAGCTGATACAGGAATTGTTGGAGACAGTTGTAATAGCTTAACCTTTTCAGTCTGGAAATATAGAGCATTCAATAAGATATTGGTTCTTAATGATATTAGTGATAGTTGATCATTGAAGTGTGTTAGTAATTAGTAAGGTTTCATGTTTGAGGCTTAGAAAGAATCATACCATTGCACACGAATGCCTTCAAAAGTGCTCCAGCCTCCTTCTATAGATCACATAAGGAAGGTCTCAACACGGTGCCAGAACATGGCAGCACCTAGATCCCCATGTGTCTACCAGAATCTGCACTCACCTATTCACTTGTGGATCATCATCAAGTGCCCTGTCAGCTGGCATGGGCATTCATGTCTCTCCACAGATTACAGTCTTTGGCATTTTGGATCAACTCTGCTGCTGATATTTATCCAGCCACTGTCTCAATACATCAAGCATCATTTCTCTTGGTCTGCCTCTCTTCCCTTTGATTTTCCTACTGGTCACGATGTTCTCCAATCCCTCATCACATGACCAAAGAAAGCTGTCTCATTCTTAATGTTGAATATAATGTTCTAGGTTCATTAGTCTCTTTCAAGCAGTCATTGTTAGTTACTCTGGCAGTCCAAGGAATTTGCAACATTCGTCTCAGGAACTACATCTCTATTGTTTCCAAGTTCATTTACATTCCAAGATTCACTGCCATCCAGCAAAACTGGTTCTATATAGCATTTCAACACTCTCTTTCTTACAGTCAATGATGGTGACTTATTGCATAAGATACCTTTAATGTTCCAAAATGCAGTGTTTGCTTGCCCTATTCTGTTCTTAATCTCTGTTGTGCATCTTCCATCTGATGTTATAATTGCCCATAGGTTTGTTGTTGGTAGATTTTTTTGTTTTAGCGCTCTCACTTTGACCTCGAGTATAGTCTTAACACGCTACTGCGGGTAGCACTGGACTGAATTTTGCGTGTGGATTAGCTTTCCTTATTACTAGTGTCCCTCATCATCAGGCAAACCCACCTCAACTTCAGAGGTACTTGTAATTTACATCCCCAAGTCAAGGACGAGAAGTCAATATTTCAGTCCGACTGACCTGTATAGGGGTCGAGCACACTTGATGTTTAAGAATGAGTGCTCTTATCCATTTGGCCCTACTGACCTATGGTAGATTTTATAATTTTAACAGCTTGCCACAGCAGTTGCAACCCATGGCATACTCCTTATGATTTTCAACTGCTGAGGGATCTTTAACGTCTGCCTCATGCAGGACTTCATATTGTTGGCCCTCGTTCGAGAAGGCTAACCATCCAGTCCAGAGTCCCAGGTTCAGGGAAGAGTATACGATCCTTTGGTTTCTGGTGTTTACACAGCTGGGTTTTGACCTGGCACTTTTCACGTCACAGAGATATGCTGTACTTCTATGCCATTTTGCTGCTCCACCATTCTGGTCAGGTTTCAATGTCTGTTATCACTTGTGTATTGCGTTCACAGCTGGAAGATGAGACTTGTCTCTTTCCCTGCTAATGATACATTTTGACATGATAGCTACATATCTCTTGTTGTGAATGTAATCTGCATCATCTGTGATTTTTAAATGATTATGATCTCTTTTGTTTGTGTGAATATTAAACAGTCAAGCAGTGATAGTATTTATTGTGAAAGTTTGTTATAACAATCACATTTACTGTGTATTTTACACTTTATTTTCTGTCTGCAAATGTCTTGTTTCTATATAATTGTGTCTGCCATAATAATTTATAAACGTGCCTGTGTATTTGTTGCATATATGAGAGAGAGAGAGAGAGAGAGAGAGAGAGAGAGAGAGAGAGAGAGAGAGAGAGAGAGAGAGAGAGAGAGAGAGTTTGAATGCGCGCACATGCGTGCTTGCGTGTGGTTATGCCATATGTTCCAGTACTCATGTGTGATTATATTTAGCTCTTTTACTCTCTAGGAATCTCAACCATGACGTAATGTGTTATCGTATCTTTCACACATGGTTATTACTTTACACAAACTGAGTCAATCCAACAAAAGCAGTTGCGACTTGGTTCAACACTCCAACACTAACTCATGTTTGTGGAAACAACTCGTACAATGAAGTACCCGGGGATGCTGCCTGATAGGACTTTACTCTGAGGTTAATTAAAACTGGGAGGGGCATGGCTGCTGTGAAGAACACAGAACAGCGTCACCCCGGCCTCATACGTCAGGGTCTGGTCCTTTCTGTGACTGAGTACTTCCTGGCCGTCCTCCCTCTCAGCTGTTCTCGCAGAGACTGGAAAGAATATATAACGAGACTATGCGCGTCATAACTGGGTGCACAACATATACGTCATACAGGGCGATGCGATACTTCCTTGACTTTCCAGCCATGGGGGACAGAACAAGGTTTTTTAGAGCGCGTGCCTACCTCCGTACACAGCACCCACTGCACAGTGAGATCAAGAAGAGAAAGGGCGGCAGGTTGAAAAGAGCGAAATCCTGGGTGGATTCTCGGACAAATTTACATTAAGTAATTTGCCATTGCTTTCTGAAAGACCAGTACTCATACCAATGTATGGAAACCAACACAAGGCGGTTGGATATCAAATTACCCGCAGCTGTGTTCGAATGCCGTATGCAGGATTACGAATTGCATTCGTAACCCCTGTACTGTTTAACCTATGCTTTTCTACGTCTGACGTATTTTGAACAGCTCTTCTGATTGATTATGCAACCACGTTATTAAACGTTTGGAACATTTTTCATTTCTTCATTGTTGATTCTGATTTTATTTTTACAGGAATGTTGTTTTGACGGTTGATATTATTATTAATTTCTAAATTCTCTCTCTCTCTCTCTCTCTCTCTCTCTCTCTCTCTCTCTCTCTCTCTCTCTCTCTCTCTCTCTCTCTCTCTCTCTCTCTCTCTCTCTCTCTCTCTCTTTCTCTCTCTCTCTCTATCACACACACATGCACGCACGCATAAATGCACACAACTGGGAGAGGTTTGATTTTCACTGTGTCTCTTCACAACCATGATTCATTCATTCATTATGTGCCGTGCCGATAAGCGTGGGCGGTCATGTTCTGCCATCTCACTCGATCACCAGAGTCGTGGATCAGCTCTGTGTTTCTGTCTCGACCATGCCACATAGCCAAGCCATCCAGGTATTTAATTCTTGGTCTTCCCCTTGGTCTGTTCCCTTCTATCTTGCCAATCCATTTCTTCTCATAACATGCCCAACAAATTTTGACTGTCTACATCTAATGTCTCTAATCAGTTTACGATCTTCATTTGTTTCTTGAAGGACTTGTTCATTGGTTTTTCTATCTGTCCATGGTATTCTTTGCATTTTCATCAGAAACCACATTTCCACAGCCATCAGATGTTTTTCAGCTTGTCTGCTCATTATCCACGCCTCACATCCATATAAAAGTACAGGTTCTATGTAGCACTTCAACACTCTTTTTCTCGTTTCAATTGGTATCTTTTTATTGGTCAGTATGTTTTTCATCTTGCAAAAGTCTACTCTCATGATGTTCTTTGTGATAAGTTCGTGATATGGTCGTTGTCTAGGTAACGATGCTCCTGGTGTGTCAATTGAGCTATCTAACTGTCTCACAATGCAACTCACCCCAGTAATACACATCCATCAGTCATTAAACAAGATTGAGTTGGCGCACATAATCCTTTAATACAGAAAGAACACGGACAAACGGAACATCCTCATATATCCCGACACAATATAATCCATAGAATATAAATATCCTCCTCACAATTTAACACGTACACATCACTGTCTTCTCACGGCCTGCTTCATCTCAAATCCATAAGACAGTTAATCCAGCTACTATCCACCGCTGGACCTCACACAATACACCCACACACTGGGTCTAGTCTCCACTAACTATTCAACCCACTCTGGGTTCAGGCCTCTATTAACTATCCAACCCCCACTGGGTTTTAGGCCTGCATTCACAACTGGGAGAACAACACTACAACAGAACTGACCCACAGTCAGTCTAAGCTCCCACGTATTAGCCCACCGATCCGCTCGGCGCTAAAACATCAACTGACCTCAAGTCCTCTCACTTCACCCAGAACTAAACTCTCTCTCCCCATCCACCCTGGGGGTCTCCACTCACACCCGCCCCATTATTTCTCAGGGTTGATTGTTTTTCTCGTAGCCAGGTCACTCACCTCAATGTCAATGACCCAGGCTATATGTCCTTATCCCCCCCCACCCCCTTAAAAGAAACCTACGGTTTTCAAATGTTGGAGGACTAATACTTATCAAATATGTCGCCCCAGGACATTATTGTCCTGGGTAGCCCTAAATATGATTCCACCTCACTTTCAGCTACCCCCACTGAATTAATACATCAAGGTAGTCATATCCAGACTAACATATTACCAACACATCAATACCCACCAACTTTCTATCTTGTGTCACCAATGCATGAACTAATACATCAAATGCTCATAGTACACTCGCCGATTCCCCACACATCAATACATGACTAGTATCTCACATAATAATAATAAACATATCATAGGGAACATAATATCTGTGTACTTGCAAGTCTATTAACATCCTCAAGAAGACACAACCTATTTGTGTACCGACCCTGTATCAGGTGGTTCTTTTCTTGCATCAAACCTCCATCTATTTCTGTCGATGATGTATCTACCTTTCTTGTACCCATTCCTCATGGTGCCCATATATTTACAACATCTGTATGCTATCCCTAACCCTGGGTCAGTGATGTCGAGAACACTCTTTTGACATGACTCAACTTTCCTATCTGCATATTGTACTGTTACACTGGAGTCTCTGTTTAGTCTGACCTCTTTATTCAATCTTGGCCCATATCCCTGGCACCCTGCTCTCTGCTGCATACGCCTTATACTATGTGCCCTGCACATGCACTATCCTGAGCTGTTCTAGTATCTCGGTCACTACGTGCTAACGGGTACTACTCCTTGCCCACATGCAGTTCCGCCATCTGAAAACCTGCGAGTGAGACCATTGTTCTTCCTTTCAAAGCACCATCTACCCTTCTTTGATTGCCTATGTCTCACTTTACCACACCCTTGGAAACATTTGTCTGTCGTATCATCTTGTCTGTGGGAGTCACTCCCACTATGTTTGAGATCAATTCTCACCTGCTCAGCTGTACTATCCTTGCCCTGAGTTCCTGTGTCTACTTCACGTGCCTCTTCTTGTTCAGCTATACTCTCTAATTTAGGTTTTCTTTTGGTACCTACCTCGCTACTACTTAAACTATGTTTCTGATCCCAATAAACTACTTCTTCTTCTGTACAATCTTTAACTCCTGGCACGTTTCCGATGATCAAATCTGCCACTGGTGAGTCTAGAACACACGCTACCACTCTTCCTGTGATAAATGGTGTTTTTACTGCTATCACGGCTAATGGGTAGAATTCTACTGTCCCATTAAATGTTAATGCATCTAATCTTTTCCCCTGTGTACTCCGAGGGGTTCACTAAACTTTTTCTAACTCCGATAGACGTACACCCGGAATCTCTAATTGTTAATGCTGGCCTATCATTAACGAAACCATGGTGCATCTTCATGCTTCCACCTGCATGGACTGCTGATCCTGCTTTCACTGTATGACCACACACTAAGACTGGCTGACCGTCTTTTTCAAAAAGAGGTTTGCACCCACTACAATCTTCATTGTTGATAGTCTCAATCACTTGTGCTGCATTAGAATGCTCCGTTTCCCTCATCGTACAATGATAGCTGACATGCCCCTTCTTTCCACATTTGAAACAGATGATTTCCTTCCTTGCGTTACATGTTGGCTCACTGGATGGTTGTGCTGCCTTGTGTCTCCAGCTCCCACAATTCCAGCATCCGGCATAACTATTTGGACGTCTCCTTCCCCCTTTTGTATGGGTAACGCCCTACTCTACCAACATTGTTTCCTCGAAAAGCATTGTCTTGAGGTTCTTGTTGTTCATATCTATGTGTTGAATCCACACTTTTCGATCTTGGTCTAATAACTGGATTCTGGTCCTGTTTAGTGTACGCTGCACAGACTATTTCCTCACTCATTAGTCTACCAATAGAACTGTTTGGATGTGCAGTCATGTAGTTTTGCCCTAACTGTGACATTGTGTCTATGTCCTTTGGCTTACGTTCCTAAAAGAAAGCTACTAAGTTTGTATTGCATGCAGATACTACCTTGTCTCTTAACATTAAATCCACTAATTTATTAAAATCTTTCTCTACTTCTGCAAGCTCCATCCATTTGTTAAATGTATTCTTTACTGTGTTAACAAAATCTGTGAAATCTTGATTTGTCTCTGGTCCTAAGTGTCTAAACTTTGTTCTATATCCATGCTCAGTTAGTTGGAACTTTGTAAGCAAACGTTGACGCAAAATAGTGTAGTTGTTTCTTTCTTCCACAGGTAAATTAAACATTGTATCTAGGGCCTTACCCGTAAGAAACTCGCCTAAGTCCGCATCGCATACTTCTCCTTCTGGGATGCCTAAAGCTTTCGCTGATGATTCGAATCTGGACAAATAAGTTTCAAGATGGTCACGGTCTGTAAAATATGGCAGTTTTAGTCTCTGTGACGACTGTGAAGGTCTTCTGCCTTTCTCACTTTGACCCTTCGATGATAGTTCTAATTTTCTGAGAGCAATTTGAGTTTCCATTTGACACTTGAGTTTCTCTTTCTCAATTTCCATTTTCATTTGTGTCTCTTTCTCTTCCTGTAGACGCTTGTTTTCTATTTCAGCTAACTTTACTTCCTGTAGGCGTTGGGCTTCAGCTAACTTTTCTTCCTTTAGGCGTTTGGCCTCGAGTTCTGCCTGTCTCTGTTCTCTTTCGGCTTGTCTTTGTTATCTTTCATCGTGATTTTGTTCTTTTGCTTCTGCATACTCCTGTAACTCTTTACCCTTCAGGCCTAACCTTTCACCTGCTTCAATATATTCCATTAAAGTATTCATCTTGTACTCGTGGACACGTTGCTGTCTGTCCGCAACTATAAATGTAAAGACTATGCTGCTAGTCTTTTTGTAACTTCCCTAAGTACACCTCCACTCCATGTGTACGCAAATTCGTAGTGCTAAAATAGCACTATGTACTCACCCAGTCACTCTATAAGCACTAGGTAGTGATGGGGGAATATCACCTATACTCCCTCGCATATAACTATAACAAATAGTTGTATAAAATTTCTGGAAATATTGTTAAACATACATATATACATATACAAAATGGATGAATGATCCACACTAAGTGATTTCTATAAAACGTTAGACGCACAAGCCAAGTACACGGAGACGGTGATCACAAAGAAATAAACCACAGTAACATCCACAAGCTTGTGTGAAACGACCACAGTGTGCGTAATAATCTATATATAACTGACACAGACCACTATACAGTAGATATGACGAAAGATCACAATAATAACATATATCCGAACACAACAAATATCATATGTAAATATAACGAAAAGAAAGAAAGAGAAAAAAAAATTATAGCATCAAAATATACACAAATCTGACGTCAGACAACTCGGCTCTAGATATTGGTTAGGACTCCAATGCCACTGCACGACACGCTAACTCATTAGCGTTTTCCTTACAAAAAATATCTTAAGCACCAGAAATACTCACGTTTTGCAAGGCCTATCCTGATGTAGATAGAGATCGCAAAAAGTGCCTATCCAACAACTACATGTAATAACATATACATATATAGATACACAAACGATAAAGACAGTTAAGCGATGAGAGCAAACAAAATGTCCAAATGGCTGGTCGACACTACTGTCCTTATTAATCAGTCACAAAAGATTTTCGTTCATTTTAATAGTTTTTCGCAATCCAATGGAAATGTCTACGACACTAGATTCCAAAATGTTCTTTCGATATGTTGTTAGTTTCCATGGACGTGATGACAACAAAGTAATAATCCAAATGTCATGTATCACCCCAGTCCGTAACGCTATTATACCTTGGTTGCAGAGATGGTCCGTCGATGTATCAATTATGTGATAGATTCACGTTTAAAGACAAAGTTCAACCCAAAAAATGACAGCGAATGTCCAACGCTTTAACTCTTTACAGTCAGTTCTTTTTGGCAACTGTATGCAACACTGCGTGCGGTGATGATACCTTATCCTTCGTTGAAAAAAAAAAATGTTTGCTACTGACAGAATAATGATAACACAACGGGATTCACAAAGACGAACATAAAGTCTGGTTTCCTTCAAAACAACTTGTTTATCCAGTTTCACTATGGAAAATCTCAGTAACTTTCCACTGTCCCCAGCCTTGACCCGCAGGTCAACTTCAGTAATCTTTATCACAATAATCCACACTGACTCTGTCAGTAAAATAACTGGACACTTTTCCGTTATACACAAACACTTTTCACACAACCTTCTCAGCCCCGACCCGGCTGCTCTTTTTGACTTCGTGGAAAATCACACTTTCCACCATTAACCCGCCCCAAATCTGGCTGCGGTAGGGGTATTGTTACTCCCGCCGTCTGTCACCCCTCCCGGTGAATCATCAAATGTCAATTCTGTGTATCCTACACATCCATGTTAACTCTCCTTCCCGAGAGTTCACCAAACATGTACTTCTCCAGTACCTGGTGCACCATCCGTCCTGTTAACTGCGTTGAAAAATCTTGACCAGTCGACTGGGACCACACAGTGTATTGCCCTCAGCACTGAGCTAGCGCTGACTTTTCGTGCCGCGTCTTCACCAACGCGCTGTTTGTGACTAGTGACTAACCCGTCACCTCACGCTCTGCGTTGACCTGTGCCGTGTCTTCTCTAGCGCGCTGTCCTTTTTTTTTTTTACCTGTGTGCGTTAATTCTCTGACGCCCTCGCTATCTTCAGCGATACTGTTGGTATCAAATTTACCTGTATTGACCTTCACGTGAACTGTCTGCTAGCTTGAGTATTTACTCCCGTCTGTCTGTGTGAATTATCTGGCGCACACACCCAAGAGTTCACATTAATTTCTTTAAGCAATAATATCCAATTTGTCAAGGGTTTGTTAGTTTGATGGAACGAAGTCACAGATAATAACTCCTCTCTCAGCGAAGAGCACACAGATATCTCAATATTGCACGGTGTTCCTTGATCGAATGTAGCTGTCAGAAAATCTTTACTAAGCGACGAGCTCCCAGTTACTACCCTGGGTTTCTTGAACGGACGAGCTCTCAGATATCTCACGATGTTCTTTATGATAAGTTCGTGATATGGTCGTTGTCTAGGTAACGATGCTCCTGGTGTGTCAATTGAGCTATCTAACTGTCTCACAATGCAACTCACCCCAGTAATACACATCCATCAGTCATTAAACAAGATTGAGTTGGCGCACATAATCCTTTAATACAGAAAGAACACGGACAAACGGAACATCCTCATATATCCAGACACAATATAATCCATAGAATATAAATATCCTCCTCACAATTTAACACGTACACATCACTGTCTTCTCACGGCCTGCTTCATCTCAAATCCATAAGACAGTTAATCCAGCTACTATCCACCGCTGGACCTCACACAATACACCCACACACTGGGTCTAGTCTCCACTAACTATTCAACCCACTCTGGGTTCAGGCCTCTATTAACTATCCAACCCCCACTGGGTTTTAGGCCTGCATTCACAACTGGGAGAACAACACTACAACAGAACTGACCCACAGTCAGTCTAAGCTCCCACGTATTAGCCCACCGATCCGCTCGGCGCTAAAACATCAACTGATCTCAAGTCCTCTGACTTCACCCAGAACTAAACTCTCTCTCCCCATCCACCCTGGGGGTCTCCACTCACACCCGCCCCATTATTTCTCAGGGTTGATTGTTTTTCTCGTAGCAAGGTCACTCACCTCAATGTCAATGACCCAGGCATATGTCAGCTACCTTCGCCATGGCAATTCTTGTTCTAATCTCTTCAAGGCATCTCCCATCAGATATGACTGTTCCGAGATAGTTGAACCGATTCACTTGTTTAAGAATATGCCCATTTACGTGTATATTACATTGTGGAATTTCCTTCTTCCCAGTGACGACCATAATCTGTGTCTTCTTAATATTCAGTTCTAATCCTAGTTGTTCACTGTGTGCAACAACCGCATCTCCTAAATTTTTCAGGTCCTGTTCATTGTCTGCAATTAAGACTGTATCATCTGCATATCTAATGTTATTGATGTATCGTCCCCCAATGTTGATTCCTTCTATATCTTCTATATTTCTGAAAATATTTTCACTGTACAGAGAAAAAAAAGATCTGGAGACATTACACATCCCTGTCTCACACCTCTCTTAATAGGCTGATATTGACCTACTTCATTATCAACTCTTATGGCAGTTTGATGTTTCCAATATATGCTTTTTACAAGTCTAAGGTCTTTTCCATCAATTTGTAGATCTTCAAACATCCTTACCATGTCGACATGTCTCACTTCATCGAAAGCCTTTGTGTATCAATAAAGCAAAGATATAGATCTTTGTTTACTTCTATAGAACGTTCGATTACGGTTCTCAGTATATACACATTTACTGTGCCCTTGCCTTCTACAAACCCACATTGTTCATCTCCTGATGCACTTATCCCATCGTTTTATCAGTCTTCCCAAACCGGCTGCATAGCTTCGTGCTTTGTTTTCATTTACCGGCCATCCCACAGAACTGTGTGACTTTCTTATTGACTCGCCCTCGTAACTTTTTCTACCCAGCTATGCACCGCTTTACAGGACAAACATTTGTCAGCATAAACGCTGACAAACCCACCTTGGCGGGAGACATTTCGCGAATGCAGCCGGTTTGGGAGGACTCATAAAACGATGGGATAAGTGCGTCAATGTTGGTGGAAATTATGTTGAGAAATAAAGGGACAATGTATGTATAAAAATAAACTTGTTTCAAGTTGTTATCATATTTAGTTATTTTTCTACAGCCATTTGTGACTTACTTATTAACATACACTCGTGATTGGTGTGTCAACATCAATGTTTCCGTTAATTCCTAATCTCCGATGATGTCAATCGAGATCTTTAAGATCTAGTTCTAGGCCATTTTCAAATCTTCTTCAAGGACATTCTTTCCACTTTCACGCACCTTAAGACATTTTGGTTAAATGGTATTAGACCCATATTTGTAGCGACCAATCTTCCCTTCAGAGACGACGTGATCAATATGACAATAGGCGACTTCACTTCCCCAGATAATTCCTGGTACCCATTTTAATTGGGTCCACATAAGAACAGAGGTCAATGGAAACATAAAATCTGCTTCGCTTTGAACTGGAACCCATGTCCACCGAGCCAAAAGGCAAGCGTCTAGCACTGCATTGCTGCGGCTGCCTGACAATGGATCGGCGTTTATGTATTTGCATAAGTTCTGTCTGTGTGCTCAGTCTCATCTTATCGGTAACACTACACATCTGTGAGAAGTACACATGCTATTTTATGTTCCCCGTTTAGGGACTTATCTGTGTTTCCTTCCAGAACGGGATGTTAAAATAAACACCTTTTCCATGTGGAATACACTTAAGGTGCCAGGACGTTTCCTAGGCAGCAAAGGCGTCCTGTGTGATATCTACCAGATCTTCCATTGAGCACTGATAGGTACAACAACAAGCAAGCAGCGTCACATAAGTAAACAGCCGCATACTTTGAAATGGTATGCCATACTTAGTTCTTTTTTTCCCCTCCTCCTCCTCCTCCTCCTCCTCCTCCTCCTTCATCACCCTCAACTGCCCGTTAGCTCCCATTGAAGCATATACTATAAACCAGCTCATGCAAAGAAGTCCTATACATTTCCATCCTCGATTGCTCACCCCACGACCTCCCCATAATAATCATCTCTGTAATAATTCTCTTCGTCGAGTTTTATTTTTAGGACTTTCTCAATTTCGTCTGGCCTTGCGTTCCAAAGGAATGATTTCAAGTGATACTATTATTATCAGCGGTTTTCTCAATGTGCATCCTACTTAGCGCCGGTGTCTTTGTCTCACCTCTTGATTTACTGGAATATGTCTAGACCTCTACTTTAGCTCCACATGAGCGATTTTATCTTATAGTTTAGTTCTTCTACCCTGCAACGAAACTTTATAATGAGTGTTTGTAGTTTATTAGTAAATTTAATTTTTGTATACATCTCGTCTACTAAATGTTCCAGGACATGATATTTACCACAAAATGTGACCATAAAGTGCAAGAGAGTGAGAAATGCCATCATGATGTTGTAACTTGTCTCATCTCATCTCACCATCTCATCTCATCGTGTTCCTCTTGTAGCTTGCGGTGTCGAGGGAAGTATAAACAGCAGGAGAGTGCCCGCTTATGAGCTTCCTGTATCGATATTCCCATGGACTCTGTTATTCACAGCGTCCATCGTTTACGTGGTCGGCTTCTTCCTCTGTTTGCCTCTGGTCTGTACATCATTGCTTGTTGTGGTATACTGTTAGTTGGTAACCTAGTTGCATGACCAAATCATTTGACTTGCTGTCTTCTAATAAAATCTAGTGCAGCTATAACCCCCCACTTTAGTCCTGATTTCTTCATTTCTGATCTTATCTTTTAACATAAATGTTATTCACGTATATGCCCCAACAGGAGAGTCCAGTGAAGATAGTGTAGAGGAATTTTATAATGACATAGAGTCTGCCTTAAAGAAATGTAAAAATTCAGAAATAAACATCATAATAGGGGACTTCAATGCAAAAGTAGGAAATCAAGGGGATAGATACACAGTAGGAAACTATGGTTTAGGAGAGAGAAATGAAAGAGGATACAGACTAGTAGAGTGGGCAAAAGAACAGGAAATGATTGTAGGAAACACCTGGTTCAAGCAACACCCTAGAAGATTATGGACCTGGAGGAGTCCTGATAGCAGGACTAGAAACCAGATTGACTACATTCTCATTAGCAGAAGATTTAGAAACGCGCTAACAGTAGCAAAAACAGTTCCCAGTGCTGATTGTTATAGTGACCACAGATTACTCACAGGAACATTGAGGATAAAGTTGAAGAAAGTCAAGTATACAACAGGGAACACTAAATATGATTTGTGTACATTGAGTAATGACAAGGAAATACAAAACAAATTCAACATAGAAGTACAGAACAGATTTGAAATATTGTCTGATCTAGAGATCCTATTCCAGGATGTGGATGATCAATGGGAAATGTTAAAGAATTCAATCAATCAATGTGGCTGCAGAAACAACTATTCCAAAATTAAAGAAGGTGGGTCGTAAGAAATGGATGACTGAGGAAATTTTACACTTAATGGAAACAAGAAGACTCAACAAAAATAATCCTGCCAAATATGAAGAAATTCACAGACAAGTCAGAATATTATGTAGGAAGGCAAAAGAATCATGGCTTGAGGAAAAGTGCTTAGAAATTGAAAAACAACACAACAGTCAAAATACCAAATTAGTGCACAAAAGAATTCAGGAACTTACTAATAAAAGAACAAGTACATCAACAGGCTGTCTAAAAACTAGAGATGGCAAAATCATAATAGAAAAAGATCAGATTCTACATGTATGGACAGATTATGTGAAAGACCTGTATAATGATAACAGAGATGAACAGTATGCTATTAGATTTAATAATGAAGGACCAGCAATTTTAAAGATGGAGGTTCAAAATGTTCTTAAGCATATGAAAGCTGGCAAGGCCCCCGGTGCAGATAACATCACAACAGAAATTATTAAAGCTTTAGAAGAATTTGGTCTAGAGCAAGTCACTAGACTGCTGAACACATTATATGATACTGGAGATATACCTTCTGAATTATGTAATTCTGTATTTATTGCAATCCCAAAGAAATCAGGAACCTTAGAATGTGATCAACATAGAACAATTAGTATAATGAGTCACATCACAAAGATTTTGTTACGAATTATCATGCAAAGAGTGAGGAAGAAAATACAACCTGAAATAGGGGAAGAACAATGTGGTTTTGTAGAAGGAAAGGGTACAGTAAATGCTGTGTATATGCTGCGAACAGTTATTGAACGTGCTTTAGAAGTAAACAAGGATATACATCTTTGCTTTATTGACTACACAAAGGCTTTTGATAGAGTTAGACATGTCAACATTGTGGATATGCTTGCAGATCTACAAATTGATGGGAAAGACATTAGACTTATAAAAAACATATATTGGAAACAACAAGCTGCCATAAGGATTGATAATGAAGTAGGACAATACCAACCTATTAAGAGAGGTGTTAGGCAGGGATGTGTAATGTCTCCAGATCTTTTTTCCCTATACAGTGAAAATATTTTCAGAAATGTAGAAGACCTAAATGGAATCAGCATTGGAGGACGAAACATCAATAACATTAGATATGCAGATGATACAGTATTGATTGCAGACAATGCACAGGATCTGCAACAATTAGTAGACGCTGTGGTTGTACACAGTGAGCAGCTGGGGTTGGAATTAAATTGTAGGAAGACACAGGTTATGGTCGTCACTAGGAAGAACGAAATACCACAATGTAATATACAAGTAAATGGGAATATTCTTCAACAAGTGAATCGGTTCAATTATCTCGGAACAGTCATAACATCTGATGGCAGATGCCTTGAAGAGATTAGAACAAGAATCGCCATTGCGAAAGTAGCCTTTAGCAAGATGAAAAACATTCTGACCAATAAAATGATGTCAATTGAAACGAGAAAAAGAGTGTTGAGGGGACACATAGAGCCTGTTCTTTTGTATGGATGTGAAACTTGGACAATGTGCAGTCAAGCAGAAAAACATCTGATGGCTGCAGAAATGTGGTTTCTGAGGAAAATGCAAAGAATACCATGGACAGATAGAAAAACCAATGACCAAGTACTACAAGAGACAAATGAAAATCGTAGATTGATTAGAGAAATTAGACGTAGACAGTCAAAATTTTTTGGACATGTTATGAGAAGAAATGGACTGGAGAACTTAGTGACAGCTGGCAAGATCGAAGGGAACAGACCAAGAGGAAGACCGAGAGGAAAATACCTGGATGGCTTGGCCACATGGCATGGACGAGACAGGAACACTGAGCTGATCCACGACTCTGGTGATCGAGTGAAATGGCGAATCATGACCGCCCACGCTTTCCGGCATGGCACATGATTGATTGATTGATCTTATCTCTTCTTGATACATTGAGTATCCTTCTCAGGAATCTAATTTTTGTTTTTGTGATTTTTCTTTTCTCTTTTTCTGTCATTGTCCAGGTTTGGCATTGGTAACATAGAGTTGGCAGGAAGATTGTGTTGTAAAGTGCTTTCTTAGTAGTTATTGATACATGTTTGTTCTTTAGTATTAGTGCTATTTGTCCAATGAGTTGGTTTCCATATTGCATCTATTTTCGATCTCTTCTTCGGATTTGCCATTTGATGATATTATACTTCCTAATTAATCGAAACTCTTTACTTGTTTCAAGGGATGTTCGTTTAGGTGAATCGTTGTTGCGTTTTCTTCTTTATTTACAGTCATTACCTCTGTTTTACTTGTGCTAATTTTCCTGTTATGTTTCCTACACATTTCGTTTAGACTATTCATGTGGTCTTGTAATTCATCTTCTGATTTTGCTATTAGTGATTGGTCAGTCCGCAAACAAAAGTTCTCTAATGGTTAGATTTGCAGATGGTTCTTCTTCCGTGTTCTTGCGGTCTCTGTTTGGCTGGTTTCTTTACATATGATGTCTATATATGTTATGAAAAAGAGAGGGGGCAGGACACAACCTTGTCGAACTCCGGATCTTATGGTGAAGGGTTCTGAGTGTCCTCCAGTTGCTCTCGCTATGCATTCACTGTTGTTGTATAAGCTTCTACATAGGGTTATTAGATGTGTACTCACTCCATATTTTTTAAGGATTTCCCACAGCTTGTTTTTATCCACTCTATCAAATGCCTTTTCTTGGTCGACAATGGCTAAGTAGAATTTTCCATTGAATTCGATTGATTTTTTATATATAAGTTGTCTGAGAGCAAAAATGGCACCCGTGAATCCTTTGTTTTTCCTTAATCCAAGTTGTGTTTCGCTTAGATGGGGTTCTATAGTAGTTCGTAATCTTTTCTCAAGAATTTTGCAAAATATTGTCACAGTATGACTCAATAGTGAAATACCTATGTATTATGTGCAGTCTCTTTTGCTGCCTTTGTTTTTCCCAATTGGGATAATTATGGCGTTTCCCCAGTCTCGTGGTGTCTGTTGTTCTACCCAACATGGTTGAACAATCTATGTAGCCATGCCGTTCCTACTTCTCTTGCTGCTTTAATTAGTTCATTTGGTATTTCATCTTAACCTGGTGATTTGTTCAATGGGGCTAATCTGACGGCTTCTATAATTTCTTCTTTCAGTATGTCTGGTTCTAGTTCTTCGGTGGCATCTGTGTCGGTTTCTTGAATTCCTGTGACATCTGATGGGATGTTGAGAAGTTGTTCGAAGTACTGTTTCCATCTTATTAGGATTTGTTTTTGTTCACTTATTGGTTCTCCATTTTCGCTGTTAATTATTTCAGTTGGGGTAAAGTGTTCTCCTCTGGTTCTCATTGTGCTTATCTTTTTGTAGACGTTCTAGTTGCATCCTTGTAGTTTTTATTTAGGGTTTCTCCATACTCATCCCAGTCTTTTTGTTTTTCTCTCTTTACTATTCTATTCACGTGTCTTCTCGCTATTCTATGTTCTGTGTAATCGCATTCCTGTTTGCTCTTCAACCACTTTTTATATTTTTCCTTTTTGTTTTTTACAGCTTTCTTTACTTCTGCTTTCCACCAAATTGTTATTTTCTTGATCTGTGGTTTGCGTTTTTTCTTGGTTACACATGTTATTTTTACAGTATTTGAAATTATTTGAAATGCTTGATTTGAACATCTCTCATTCTTCTTCCACTGTTTTTCTTTCTCTAGGTCATTTTACAAAGATGTTAGTTAGTTCTCTCTCATAATTTTCCCTCACTGCCTCGTCTTTGAAATTTTTTAAGTTTACTGATTCGCATGGCGTGTATTTTCTTGGTCTTTGCTTTCTTCTGCTGATGGTGCTTATTGTGGCAACGGCTGCTTTGTGGTCTGTGTTTATACCTAAATTGGGCACTGCCCTTGCATCTAATATATTTCTCTTTATGTTATTTCTTGTTAATATAAAATCAGTTTGGCTTTTAGTATCTAGATCATTCCATTTATTCCAGGTGTATATTTGTGAGTCTTTGTGTTTATATAATGTGTTTGTTATATAGAGGTCGTGTTGGCTGCATAGATCTATCAGTCTACTTCCGTCATCATTTCTTTCATTATGTTGGTCTCCAAATGCTCCAAGATGTTTTTCTATGCCCCCTCTGTTGTGTCATAGTCTTGCATTGAAGTCTCCCATAACTATGATGTTGTCCTGCTTATCTATTTTATTTAGCACGTCATTGATGTCTTCGTAGAATTCCTCACAGAATTCCACAGAAGTCCTCACAAAAGTCTTGCCCTTTCTTGCTGTTCCACTCCAGAGTAGACAAACGTGAAACTGTGGTGGATCTCCTTGCATCCTTCCCCTTTTATTCTGGTGTCCGCTATTCCCAGCAGTCCAATTTTCCTCTCTTCCATTGTTTCTACAAGTTCTTCTTCTTTACTATTAAAACACAGACGTTCATTTTGCCTAATTTTTGAATCGCTGATCTATCTCGTATCCCATTGACATTGCCGGGTATATCCATTTGCGTCAGTCCGTTTATACTTCTTAGTTTTTCTACGAGCAGAATGAAGATCCCCTGCCAGCTTGCTATGCCAGTCGCAGGTGTAGGACAAACATCTGACCATAGGGAGTCCATCCTCTATGGCGAGCCATAGCCCCGTTAGCCCATGACCTATTATTATGTTATTACTTGTAGAAGAAAACTTCCAACCGAACACAGACGAGGTAAATTACGGGAACAGACTCACAAGGGCAGCAATGGGGACCGATTATCCACCGCGATCAATGGACGACTGTAGCTAAGCAGTGTCAACCCTTAGCTCTTCCTGACAGTCGGAAACTGTTGTCATAGGTATAGATAACATAACCCGCCTGTAGAGGTGGAGGACAATGGGAAACTTCCATATTGTAACGAGCGTGAATTTTGCATCTAACTGGGGTAAATGCTCGGGCCAGGAATTTGATTAGACCAGAAAGAGTAAATGGGTCAGAAAAGAATATGTAAATTTGAGGCCAGGAAGGGTTAATCAAAATCATCAACATACTGGGATAGTCCCAGACTAGGTGATGGTGGAGGCACGGACATGTCACTAAATTTTGGGAAAGCCCCAAGCAAGTGATGATGATATCACGTACTTGTCTAGATTTAAACCACTGGGTGGGGAAGGTAAATCGTGCGAGTCAATTAAGAAACAAAGGGTCGTAGATGTGAAGAGAAGAATGAGACGGATGTTAGGTCAGAAGGTGGAGATAGGAATGTTGATACAAAGATGGGCCCTTAAGAAACAATGGAGAATAGATCAGGGAGATGTCAGGTGTAGGCACGAAAAGCACAGAGGAAAACGTAAGCGGAATTAAGAGAAAATGGAAACTCAGTCAGATTATGTTGGAGCTATGTAAAGTAGGGTTAGAGAGGTTAAATGGTATGTTTGCAGGGAGGTCTAAGAACATTGTATAAATACACAAGGCGGGGAAATTGAGGGATAGGGGAGTCAAGTCGGGGGCTAGGTGTGGAGAACTAGCCCCACACTGGAGTCGTGGTGGAGTTAAGGAAAACTCCACCAGGTGGATTCTCAGACAGTGGAGTCTGAGGCTGCGTCAGGGAGACGTAGCTAGATCATTAAGTTATGGACCAGTGAAGGGAGCTGGGTCTAGAGCGAAGATACTCAGAGGAGAGCTGAGTTTACTAGCCAGAAAGTGGTGGTCTGAGTCTGGGCAACGAGGTTTAGGCTACGTTGAGGATACTAGCCAAGGAGTCCATGTCGGGACTGAGGAGATTATGAGATCTACGGACGGAGAAGAGTCTGTAACAGTGTATTACGAGCGGTCGAGAGACGGAATAGCGTGGTTACTGGAGGTACCGTGTTATCTGATAATCTGAGGGTATCTCAGCCAGGCAGTCAGGAAGCTCGGACACGGGATCTAGTCCGAGGCCTATTAGTCATATCATCAGGCCGATCGAAGACAGTTGTGTTATGTACCTGTGCCAATGCATTTTCTGGAAATAGTGTTCTGTTTGCTGTGAATCAAGTACCTGTGTCATTAATAAACTATTGTGCGCGAAACGGTGTTTTTCTAGTGTCAAAAGCTGTGCATCAGTAAACATGCAGCGTGTTCATATAGACATACAACTGACATCCTCTAGACAACTATAGCCGCTCTATCTGTCACTCTGTCATCGTCCACTTTGTGACACATATTATCGTCCTAGTATTAATGGATACAATCATTAAAAAAATCATTTAAAAGTCATAGAACGACGTTAATGGATATTCTAAGATTTCATACGATCTCATGGTCTCACTACGTTGGTATACTACAAACCGACCGATTTCAACGTCTTCCTACTCAATACTTCTTCTCATCCTCCGTCCTGCAAAGACGCTATTCCTTAATCTCAAATTCTGCTTCTTCGACTATGCCATGATGATAGTGACCTTCGTCACAGGCCTCACTAAATGATGGACTGCTTCCGACTCCAGTGCTATTCTGATCGTGTCTTACGGTCAGCTTTCCGCCGTGCTCTTTTCTATTACCACGCAGAGACTCTCGCCTCCACGCCTAATCCACTAAAACCTCCGACCTTTCTCTAACCTCCCGTCCTATCAGATAGGCAATATAATTATGATGATAGAGAGACATTTACGGGTACTTGTATGGGGGAACCGTTTTGTATCAGATAGGCAACATGATTATGATGCTACCCGTTAATTACAATTTAAGTTGTAATGAACTGTGTTTTATTTTTAAAAAATCATACCAAACAGAGTGACGTTGACAGGGTCCTGGAATCCTAGTTTGACAAAGCATACAACGTTGATGATGTTTGTCACCGTGCCGAAGACGCAAATAGCCTGAGCGATGAAACAGTGGCAGATCCAGCGATACATGAGTAGAGTCTCGTCACTGGTAATTGTGTCGTGATCCTCCAGATTCTGGATTACAGTCACATTGGCTGGGACAGCCTTTCCTTGTGTAGCCATGCTGACGGCAGTGTAGGTGATCTAATTAACGATTAGAGTGTACACAGGATGTTAGATTTGCATTATATGTCAATTATATTACAACTAATACTGTTGATTATGTGGTTGTTTCGGGATTTGAAATTTAAATATTGAGCACAACCCACTACTGGCAACGCCGATCGCATTCTGGTATGAACCTAAGGCCTATCCACGTCAATATGGAAGCACTATACTCGAGTTTCGCCCTCGTTTGAGCTCGTCAGTAGTGCATATCCTTGTTTCCGGGTCTGGTCAAGGATATGCACTACTGACGAGCTCAAACGAGGGCGAAACTCGAGTATAGTGCTTCCATATTGACGTGGATAGGCCTTAGGTTCATACCAGAATGCGATCGGCGTTGCCAGTAGTGGGTTGTGCTCAATATTTAAACTAATACTGTCACAATTTTGTGATATGCAGCAATTCATTTGCACTGCCACAACATTTGTATGCTGTCATGAAAATGCGCGAGATTTACGAATGCATGCACCTAGATATGATTTAAAAGAAAAAAGATCGGGTGATATTAGATAAACACCGATACCCACACATTATATACATTTATTATTTAACTAACTGACCCGGCCCGGCTTCGCCCAGGCCCTGGTGGGGAGCATCTCATTTAATTCATATAATTAGTCATATAAGCTCTCCCGTTCCCGACTATCTGTCTGTCTGTCTATCTGTCTGTCTGTCTGTCTGACCCGGCCCGTCTTCACCCAGTCCCTGGTGGGGAGCATCTCATTTAATTCATGTACGTAGTCATATAAGCTCTCCCGTTCCCGACTATCTGTTTGTCTGTCTATCTGTCTGTCTGTCTGTCCCGACCCAGCTTCACCCAGTCCCTGGTGGGGAGCATCTAATTTAATTCATATACGTAGTCATATAAGCTCTCCCGTTCCCGACTGCCTGTCTATCTGTCTGTCTGTCTGACCCGGCCCGGCTTCACCCAGTCCCTGGTGGGGAGCATATAAGTAGTCAAATAAGCTTCCGTTCCCACTATCTGTCTGTCTGTCTATCTATCTGACCCGGCGTGGTTTCGCCCAGCTCCTGGCGCACAGTAACTTAAAAGATTTTTTTTTTTTTCCAACTTTTATTTCATACAAAGCAATGTGTATTTACAAGTTGTAGTGTGTGTTTCTTTTGTTTGTGTATATTACAGAGCGTTGCCGTTTGTTAGTGTTAAGTGTGACATTGTGAATAAAACATATACATACATATATACAGTTATGATAATATGACATTTGTGGCATAGTGCATGCAGATACACATTCCTTGCATATGCTTCACTTCCACTTCCGCAAGCGGAATGCATGAAACACCTGTCCATCTCTCCCTCTCCTCTCCTCTCCTCTCCTCTCTCTCTCTCTCTCTCTCTCTCTCTCTCTCTCTCTCTCTCTCTCACACACACACACACATACACACAAACACACACGCACACACAATCTCATGCTTTCTGGAGACCGCAGTACATTTAAATGCCCCGCGCTTGGACAATAAACTTTAAACTATCATTTCCATTAAAATGTGGCTTCCTTGTAATTTCTGGGTCACTAAGCTCCCGAGGCGAAGGTCGTTGGTGTTGTTGCCTGATGACAAATTTCAGGGTGACGCTCTAGTCCATGATGGTTTTTGTTTGGGGGACAAGAATCAGGGATTTACTACTAGCAATTAGGGTCCATGGTCTGTCCCCAGGGAGATAATTGGTCCAAAATTGTGATAGTGTCTGGGTTTTATATACAATGGGAAGAACTTAAAACTGGCCACTAAAAGCCACCTTAGCTTACTGGTTACTTAAAGGGCTCATCGAATTTGTTTATAAATGGTGGTGCATATTTTTCTTTTGAAACATATCATTACCGTATAACATCATTTTAAAACTTAAGATACCGACTTGGTTTAAAGACTGCTACACGCACGCTCTCGTGCGCGCACACACACACACTCGTACACATGCGCGTGCAAATTCATGCACCACACACGCACACGCACCTGCATCCACACACAGACGCATACATATGTTGTTACTGCCAACGGCACAGACACCCATCCACAATATATTTCATGTTGCACATTCAAATATAATAATGGGAAAATTAATAATAGTAGTAGCAGTAATAATAATAGTATTAATAATAATAATAATAATAATAATAATAATAATAATAATAATAATATAATATTGTAAGATTTTTAATACCATCAATAAATACATTTACAGTTGTAGTATCCTTTATTTAAAACAAGTTATTTGCTTCTTCTGTAATATGTGCTGTCTTCAGCCAAATATTTTACGAGATTTGCGCTTGTGGGGCTAAGATTAGAATGTTTGCGACTTTTTGTTGATAAAGTTGTTGGGCAATTTCTTTGTTGATTGTTCTGTAATTGTATAGTGCTTTGTTTCTTAATGTCCATATAAGATTTCTGTACTCTGCCAATAGAACAAGTAGCTTTGTGTGTGTGTCTTGTGTGGAGTAAGGAATGGAATTTATCATGATTGCTTTGTAAACATCTGTTCTTTGTTTCGAATGAGTGTTTAGGATGTTTTGTAGGAGATTTCTTGTTGGCATGATTGTGTTGCATTCGTAATAGATGTGCTCTTCTGATTCTTGACGTTCCGTCTACAAAGCTGACACTGTAGTATTTGTTTATTTATCTTTGCTGTTCTCTCTGTTGTTGGGGTCATGCTGTAAACAAGCCTATATGTAATTTCCCTTGCTTTTGGAGTAATCTGCTTGATGTGAATATTAGAGAAAATTTCGGTATAATCTTTTATGAAATATCTATGTCCTCTTTTAATTCTGAGATGTACCGGAGTTGCTTGTAATTTAACTAAATGCCTGTAGATTGTATGTGTTTTCTTGTGTAGTAATTTTTCATGTCCTTTAATGGCTGAAATACATGTTTTGTAGAACGTTGGGAGAGTGCCAAAATAATGTGAGGATGTATTTCTAATAGGTTTTAAAGAAGATAGACTAATTCCAATGTAATAGTGTGCTAAAGGGTGTTTTTCTGGGTGTTCTAGGATTTCACCTACGTGTTTGATCCTAAGTGCTTGTATTTTGGTTGTTATGTCTTGGAGGGCGATACCTCCATCTTTTTTGTCTTGCATGAGTGTAGTATGTTTGATACTGTAGATGGTGCTGCGAAACACAAAGCGTCTAATCTCTTTGTTTATGTTTGTGACAGTTTGACGTGGGGGATCTAGGACTGTGCACAGATATAGTATTTTTGGAATTATATATGTATTAACAATGGTACTTCTACCAAATATGGTAGTTGTTTTGTATTTGTGTCTCTGTAACATATCTGTTATTTTCTTCTCTAGATTTTGCCAAGTGTCTTTGTGTGTCTGATTTGGTTGACATGGGAAGACTATTCCGTACACTTTTATAAGATTGTTTAATGTTAAGTCAAATAGAAAATCCGCCTTATTTTTCCAGTTGCCTAAGCCCATTATAGTAGATTTTTGGACATTTAATTTTGCCCCACTCCCTTTGCCGAAAAACGAGAACGTCTCCAAAATGATTCGTACAGATTTTTCAGTGGTCGGAAAGAAAATGGTATCATCCGCATAAGCACGCAGCTTTTGTTCACCCTTCCCTGGTATGAACGTACCTCTGACATTGTCGTCCTGTCGTATCTTTTCTAGAAGTGGCTCTAGAGCGACAACGTACAGTAAAGGGGACAAGGGACATCCCTGTCTCACTGACCTAGTCAACCTGAAAGAATTGGTTAGGGTATGGTTTAATAGAATCCGACTTTCCGGTTTCAAATATAAAATTTTGACCCATGTCCGAAAATAATTTCCCACGTTGCAGTGTGAGAGAGTTTTGTGGAGGCATGAGTGAGATATTCTGTCGAATGCTTTTTCTTGATCTAAAGAGAGAATTGAGGACTGACAGTTTTTCAGATGTGTGGAGTTGATGATGTCCCTTATGAAGTGTGTGTGTTGCTGGATATTCCGGTGTTGTACACTACATTGCTGGTCTTCATGAATGAGAGATGCCATTACTGGTTTCAATTTATTCGTCAAAGTCTTTGTTAAAATCTTGTAGTCTACATTTAAAAGCGAGATAGGTCTGTAACTCTTTAAAAGTGTCTTGTCAGTGTTCTCCTTCGGAATAAGAGTGATGTAAGACGTGCTGAAACTGGATGGGAGTTCATGTTTGTGGAAAGATTCAGGGAATACTGCTAGTAAAAGGGGACCTAGAAGAGGAAAGAAAAACTGATAGAATTCAGCAGTAATACCGTCAGGGCCAGGCGATTTGCCCTTCTGCATTCCATGAACCGCTTGTGTTATATCTGTTAGTGTTAATTCAGTATCTAGTGTTAGTTTCTGTTCCTCTGTGAGTTCTTTTGTGAATTTCATAAAGTGTTCTTGCACGTGCGCCTATGTGTTTTCCTCTGTATAAAGGTTCCTGTAATAATCTTCAAAGGCTAAGGCTATTTGTTGTGGCTCGACTTGTATATTTCCTTCCCTGTCAATTATCTGGCCTATTTGTCTGCTGCGCTGTATGTTTTGTTCTAAAGCTAGGTATTGTTTACTCGGTATCTCTTGTGTTATAGTTTGTAACTTTGTTCGCAGTAAAGCCCCCTGAAATCGATGATGTCTGTGGAGATCTAATTCTTCCTGTAATGCTATGATGTGTGGTGAATTTTTGTCTGTCTGTAGTAAGAGCTTAATTGCATTTTCCAATACTTTCTCTTGTTGTAGTTTTTGCTTGTGTATTACTGCTGCTAGTGTTTGTGTTCTCTCTCGTATAGTTTGTTTAAGTGTTTCCCAGAGTTCTTGCGCTTTACCCACCGGTATATCGCTTGTGTATGTGAGGATCAGTTTTGTTATGCAATCTACATAGTCCTGATTTTGTAAAAGTGTGCAGTTCAGTTTCCAATGGGGAGATCTTCTAAGATGTGGTGTTGCTTGTACTGTGTTTATTGTTGCAACTACCGCCTTATGATCTGTGAAGTTCAGTGTCTCCTGTAAATGCTTGACTTGCGTTATATGATGTGTTATGGGCGCATAAATTCTATCTAATCGCGCTGCTCTGTTATGCGCATTGTTTGTGTGTGTTGTATCTGTACCATGGGGGTGCATCTGCCTGTATGCGTCTGTTAGCCCATGGATATCTAAAATTGTTTGCAATGTGTCTAATTGATGTTCCTCCTCCCCCGTTGTGTTTCTAATTTGCATTCTTACATCTCCATTTATAAGGTCGTGCGCCGAAAGTACGCAATTAAAATCACCCCCCTAGAATGATGTTGTGACCCCGATATGAGCGTGATAATAAATTTTCCAGTGTTTGGTAGAAGAGCGGCTGATTTCTGTAGTCAGGCGGTGCGTGTATGTTGACAATTGTGTATTTATTTATGTTATTTCTCACCTGTACTATAGCTATCCTACCCTGGCAGTCCCTATCCTTCTCTATAATCTGCCACCTGTCCGATGTCTGTATTATTGCTGTACCCAATCCGATATGTTGAGTACCTAAGCATGTTGTGATATATGATGCGTGTTCATCGGTTTTAACGTTAGCTTCCTGAATGAGTATAAAATCAGGTTTATATTTGTGTATGAGTGGTATAAGATGATTAATTTTGGATCTTATACCTCGAATGTTAATACTCATTATTTTAATTTCCGCTGCCATTTTTGTTGTAAAATAAGAAACGGTTGAGCATAATTATGTTTCTTGTTTCAAAACTGTCTGTATTCCTGTTATCATTTCTGGAGATTGTCAGTAGATTCCTTCGCCGGGCTCGAAATCTCTAAGTCAATAACGAGGCGTGGTGAAGAATCTGACAGGTTTCTTTGTCGTGGTGGTGTGTTAATGTTATCACTGTCTACTTCGGTCATGGCGCTGGTCGTTATCTGTTCAGTATAATTACTTACGCATTTCTTTTTGTTTGACCTGTGCGCTTCAGGCGGTGTAGGGTAGTCGTGGTTGTTGAGGGGCGGCAGCGTGGTAACATGTGTTTGGCAGGCTGGAGGTGTCGAGCTCTCACCGTCAGACAGGCTCTTGGTTGAGCGTCCCCTTTTCCGACTGACCAGCTGGAAACCGTCTTCATCCTCCTTACTATGTTGATCTGTCTGGGAGTTCGAAGTGACTTTTTGTGCCAGTATAGGTGCCTTCTGAGTTTGTACTTTGGCCGGACATTTATTACTCCAGTGGGAGTCTTCCCCACAGACTGTACATGCCGTACGGCGCCCCGGAACTGTGATGAAGAGACGGTGTAGCTTGTCTTCTACCCCGTCCAACTCCATGTCCACGTAATGTGGCAGAGGTTCTTTCGGGTTGCACAGAAATAACCACTTGTCCGTGCTGTTTTTCAGTTTATGCACTTCCGCGTTTATATCTCCCGAAATATCAGCGGCTATTTACTTCATTGTCTCAATCTTTGCGGTTGAAGGCATCCAGTGAATCATAGCCTTGGTCTTTTCCTTCTCTATGTTTTCAATTACAATAGTTACTTTAGGATCCTGCAGTTCATGCTTCATCCCGTGAAGCCGTCCATAATGAGCCGCCTTTGCTTCCGGTGTTAGCGTAGCGTACCATCTTTTAGGGTCCTGAAAGCGGTAGATGGATTTTATCCCTTCCCTACCAATCCCGCAAGGCCCCCTCAAGACGCTCGCCATCAGCGAGTAGTTGAACCGGAATACATGAGGTCCTGATATAGAAAACACAAGTGTGTTCGCTTGATGGAACGCTCCTCCTTCGAAACCTTCACTTGTGTTGACTTTGACACGTTTAACAATTTGGTTCTCCATCTTCGATAATCCGTGACAGAGGAAATCTTCAATACGGAAGCACAGATACAGATACACGTGGTGAAAACAATCGAAAACACTTCCACAAAATTGAAATCACTGATATATTTGAATAATCCGTGACAGAGGAAATTTTAATCCAGATCTACACGTGGTGATACACTATCGAATTCACTTCCACACAATTAAAATCACTGATATTTCTAAATAATTCGTGAAAGAGAAAAATCGTTAATCCAAATCTACACGTGGTGTTGACACTAGAGGCCTTGCAAAATTTTCGATATGAGAACACACTTAGACGCATCCAAAACTTACATAGCTGACCACAAACACACAAAGCCACATACACTCTGTTTTATAGATATAGATAATGGAAGCTGGGGTAATGCTGTGATTGTCACGGTATTGCTTCTCCTTCTTCTTTCGTTCGCCTAAACTATGTCTATAACTGCAATGTTGTCTCTTGTATGAATCTAACAGTCTTTTTCAGTTCACTCAGCGGTCCATAGAGTTTATCTTCCACTGTTGTCTCTCTAGGCCAGAAGGTTCGCCTGGATATGTTGTAGTTTGGGCAATCCTGGAGTATGTGCTCTGCTGTCTGCGACGCCAAACCACATGTGCATATGGCTGAGCTACATATTTAGCATTATACAACATACGAGAGTAAAAATGTATTGAAATGCACACACAGATCAAGATTTGAAGGTGTACTTAATTCGCCAGGACTTCGGTCTTGTTAATCCTCTTTAATACAGAGGTTAATTGTCTTGGTATCAGTGGGGTACTATGAGAAGGACGGGTTGTAAACACAACTAGTAAACGTCACGTAACTTCGGTCAGATAAGCATTTTTAAGGACACAGGAGAGAGAGTGATCTCTTCACCAAATCAGAGAAGTGGTGTATGGGAGAATACATGAGTTGTGATGCCAGTATGTAGGTTACCAGGTTACTATCCACCAAACTACAAACACCCACTTTATATGATTCTGTGACAGAATTAGACCAGATCTAATTACCTTATAACAACCCATCAGATCGGGGGAGAGGGGGGAATCCTGTCACAGACTCACATTAGTCTAAGGGCTACAACTCCCGCCCAAGCTATAGAAGTGAGTCACTCCAAGGCCAGAGTAATCTAGAGCCTTCTCGAAGGACTGGTCATTGAGTCCATGGTTCCGTCGACACTGATGTGGCCCGCCTATTGCGGGGTCCACGAGGAACTCGAACAGAGTTACCACCCGTGTCGGATTGGGACACGTGTGGACCGGCAGAGGACAGACGGACTTCAGAGAGACAACAGGGCCTGCCTTAGAGGGACTCAATAGATATCGATAGATATATATATACATAGGCTAGATAGTTTGCTAGAATGTTTATAATAATTATGTGTGATGATGTTCACTATCTGTGATATGCATACAGCGCGGGATTATTAACCCACTGCGCCAACGCACTGTATATTGAAATACAATAAATGTTGAATAGTATATTTAACGGAGTTATTGTTGCCTGTGTGAACCCGAGCTCAGATACCTAGACATGAGCAAGACGATGACAGTCCTTCACTAACTTTGATATATGTTTTGCCATGAAGTCTTGGGAAGATAATGTGGTGGTTTCCCCTTGCCTTCGACATTCACATGGTGGTCTTTTTACCTCTGCCTTTGACAGCCATTTCCGACTGTAAGGACAAGTGAGTGCCCTGCTCTGCTCAGCTGCAGAGTTGTCCACTTATTCCGGTGGATACTCGGGTCCCCAGAGCTGTGTTAGCCACACCGTAGTGTGTTTCCATCCTCTACCGCGGGGAGGTGCAGTTGGGATTTTCCCTTCATAAAGTTGTGGTCTATGACCAAAACTCTCCAGTACTTTTAGAGGACAAAGGTCATAGGACAAGGGAAAGAATACAGGGAAAGGAACATCGAACAAAGAAGGGAGATAAGATAGACCCGAACGTTCGAAGTCTCGAACGTTCGATGACATAGGGGTCGAATTGCCTACTGCGCAATAGACCCAGACAGAGTTCGCCCAAAGCGTGAAAAGCAACTCTCACGAGGGGTGCGAGATACGCCATGTCCACCGGACACAACTCGAGTAGGCAGACGGCTACTGGACAGCGGACTGAAAGGAGGGTTTAGCTTCTAGGGACAGAACATATAAATATTGGTTTAGAATCTAGAGATTGTTGTTAATAGACTAATGCTGTGATGTATGAATTACATGATGCTTTGTCGATGTGTATGTAAGATATTCTAACAGAAAGTGCTAGATGACTGTTCGTGATTAAAGTAGACTGAGAATGTTTGCACTTGGAGTTATGTTCGATCTGTGATCGCCTGTCTGAACCTGAGTCTTCTATCCCCTAGATCTGAGACGTTGACAGTTCCATACATGACCTGCCTCGTCTTAGTCTATGCTCTTTGACCATATTCATGGCTTCATGCAGGGGATGATCCCTATCTGCAGCAACTCTCAGATATCATTTGGCCTGAAGGACCCTATGTCTATCAGCGATTGTTGGTAGAGCCAGGATATGCCTCATTCACATAACTGGTGTGTCCTTTGTGCACCCCAGAATCATCCGCCTGGCCGCATTTTGGGGGTATTTGGGTGGGTGGAAGGTGTTTGCGTTGGCGAGTGTGTGTAAGTTGGGGGATGGGTTGGGTGTGTGTGGGTGGGTGCGGGATGTGTGTGTTGGTGGGGAGAGATTGTGTGGGTGGAGCATGTGTGTAAGTTGGGGATGTATGGGTGGGTGGGTGCAGCATGTGTGTGGGTGCAGCATGTGTGTGGGTAGGTGCTTGATTATAGGATTGGCGGTGGATGTGTGTGTGTGTGTGTGTGTGTGTGTGGGTGGGGGATGTATGTTTGGGGAATATGTGTTTGGCTGGGTGGTTGGGCGTGTGTGGGGTGTGAGGATATGTGGGTGGGTGAGTGTGTGTGAGTTATGGGATTGGTGCGGGAATGTCTGTGTGGATGTGGGATGTGTGTGCGTTGGGGTTGTGTGTGAGTAGGGGATGTGTGGCTGGAGGATGGGTGGGTGGGTGGGGCATATATGTATGTCTTGGGGTGTGTGTGTATGGGTGGATGAGGGATGTGTTTCATAACATGGTAATATGCATTGTTTATGTTTATAACATTCATTTGGCAATGTTTTATTCTATGTGAATGTATCATGCACTATTGATGAATCATAGACGAGTGATTGGAAGGGCGGGGTGTAAGACTTGCCTGCGTGCCCAATTTGTTACCCTTTGATAATAAAGTTTGTTTGTTTGTTTGTTTGTTTGTTTGTCTTTTTCTACACATTCTGTTTTTTGTTGTTGTTGTTTTATTTATTGTACCCTAAAAGTATATATGGAATATAACAATTCTGCAAAAGTTTTCTCCCACGGGGACTAACCCATTCACCTGCCGGGCTAGTGGTCATGTGTTACATCGCCCTCTAGACGGGCATGGGTTTTAAACTTGAAATGGGAGCTCCCATGTCAACTCAGTCTACAAGAGTTAACAGGACGGTTTCTGGGAAGCAAAGGTGGTCTGTGTGAGACTGACCACATCTCGCATTAAAAGTCGAGTGTCTAGAAAACTACGGCATATCACCCTATATCTAACATGTCTCATGGCGTGAAAACAATTCTATTCCTTTAGTGTACACATGTATTCGTTTTACAATGTACCAGAAACTCAGTCATTTTCTGATTTAAAAGCCACGCACACTGAAGGCAAATGAGAATAATAATTCCTAGTATCTCGTATTAAACAGACATTGTGCCTACGATCATTCCAATGGTAAAGATCCAAGTATGCCAGAATGTATGCTACGTTTCGTGTCTCTTAATCAACAGGTGAAAATCCTCATGACTAAGACGAGAACGTCCATCATAAACATCTGCATCTTCGTCCTACCAATGTCCAGCTCCGTTCCACTATATGCCGTGAACAGGCTGGGATTGAAATTCTTCCCAGATTAGAAACAAAACATTGTTTTGCATTATCTATACTCCAGATCGGGACAGGGTGGAGAATATATCATTGTGCGTTAATATGTTTCTTCCATTTATTGCGTTTGTGGTAATCATTTCATGTACTATTATACTGATGATTAAATTACGTCAGCACAACACTTGGCATATGAAGACTGCCACAACAGCACATACTGCTAATGCCTCACAACGTAACAAGAAAGTGTCGCAGATGGTTGTAATGATCTCTGTGTTGTTTATCGCATGCTTCATTCCAGTCAGTATTGCCTTTTTGGTAGTGGCCGTAGAACCCACTGTTTCTGTTTTTGGTGAGAACAAGAATATGTTAATTTTACTTGGAGGCATATGTATGATTCTGGAAGCATTCAACTCGTCTGCAAATATAATCGTGTATTATTGTGTCAGCACTAGGTACAGAGATACGTTTCTTGAGTTTTTTCTGTACACGTCCATCTTATTATCACAGCGTGTGTTCTAAGAGATAAGTGTGCTAGTTTTACACCATTACAGGCTGAGCTATTGTAAGATAATGACGACTTTTGAAAAGTTTTGTTATGTCTTCTTTTTCCATTAGTATTGGAACTCTATGCAGGTTTGCGATGAAGTTATTTCAACTTTTTCAGTTCTCCTGGTAGTCATCTTCAGTTCTGTGTAAATCTGCACCCAATTGTTGTTGAATTAATTTGGATACGCGCGTTTCTTTGTTGTCGATCTTACTTTATCTCTGAGCTTTTCTGTCAAGTATTTTTAGAGCTAAACTTCCATGTTTCCAAAGTTTACCAAGTCTCTTAAAGACACACTCACACACACGCAAAGACAGAGAGAGAGAGAAGAGAGGAGAGAGAGAGACGAGGATGATGGGAGAGAAGCGCGAAGAGAGAGAGCGAGAGAAGAGAGAGAGAGACACAGAGAGAGACAGAGAGAGACAGAGAAAAATTATATATATATATATATATAATATATATATATATATATATATATATATATATATATATATATATCTTCTTGGTCTACCTCGGGGTCTACGGTCATTTATTTCCTGAGTGTAAGCGAGTTTTGTTTCCCTATTATCTTCCATTCTTTCTATCTGCCCAAGCCATTGTAGTCTATTATTAGCCTTGATGATACCAGTGATTAGCGGGGACTTAAACAGATCATAAATGTCTTTGTTACTTCTTCTTTTCCACTCTCCACTTTGTGTATCCCTAATGGGTCCAAAGATGCGTCTTAAAATTTGGTTCTCAAAGGTTTGTAACAAGGCTTCGTCTCCGTTCGTTGTACTCCAGGTTTCAGAGCCATACAGCACAACTGGTCTGATCAGTGTTTTGTATATTGTGATTTTTAGTAGATGTTGTAGTGCATAGTATATCTTATTTTCAGAGTTGATTCTAGTTTGTATTTCTTCCCTTATGATGTTGGAGCAGTTGAAGATTGTACCCAGGTATTTGTATGTTTCCGTTCTTTTAATGGTCATATTATCTATTTGTATGTGGCCAGAGTTTTTAGCCATTCCGTCTCTTGAAATTACCATATATTCTGTCTTATCTTGGTTGATAACCAGCCCCATCTGTTGGGCTTTTTCCTTTAAGTGAGTCAATATTTCCAATGTCTTTTGTTCACTTTGTCCTATAATATCTATATCATCTGCATAACCAAGCAGCTTGGATGTTCCTCCAATATCACATTCCTCCTTTACCTTCCTTACAACTTTCTCTAGAGCCAGATTAAGAGTAGCTGCGATAGTGCATCACCCTGTTTCAAGCCAGATGTTATTTGGAAGGGGTCTGATTTCCTGCCTTTATATGTTACTATATTATAAGTATCTTCCATGCATAGTCTGGTCATGTTGATTAATTCCTTGGTATTCCAAATTCCTGCATAGCATTCCATAGACTATTCCTATGGACACTATCATAAGCCTTTTTAAAATCCACAAAAATGTTATGGAGATCTCTTTTATATTCCCAATGTTTCTCGGCTATTTGTCGTAAGATAAATATCTGATCTATTGTTGATCTGTTTTGTCTAAAACCCGCCTGGTAGTCACCTAATATGTCTTCTGAATATGGTTTTAGTCTATTTAGTAATACTGCGGATAGTATCTTATAGCTTGTGGACAGTAGTGATATTCCTCTATAATTTCCACATGGAACTTGTCTCCTTTCTTAAAGATAGGTATCAATAATGACTCTTTCCAGTCATGGGGTAATTCTTCTGTCCTCCAGATTTTTATTATTAGTTCGTATAGCTTAGATGTAATGCATGGCCACCTGCCTTTATAAATTCAGCAGCAATTCCATCAGTCCAGTTGCCTTATTGTTTTTAAGTCGTTGATTACATATAGATTTCTTAAATGTAGGTTCTTCAATTTGTGGTTCGCATGTTAGAACCTCTTCCTGTGGGAAAATGTTACTTGGAGCTTCACAATTTAGTAATTCAATAAAATATTCTTTCCATGTGTTGCACATTTCCTCATTGGTATTTATCATATTCCCATTTTTGTCTTTTAAACCATATGTGTTTTGTTGGTGCCCTCGTTTCATCTGACTTCAAT
Source organism: Cepaea nemoralis (assembly GCA_014155875.1). Taxonomy (NCBI): domain Eukaryota; kingdom Metazoa; phylum Mollusca; class Gastropoda; order Stylommatophora; family Helicidae; genus Cepaea; species Cepaea nemoralis. The sequence continues at coordinate 71,980 of JACEFZ010012028.1, read as the reverse complement.
TCTTTAAAAATTTTCTGGATTCATTTTCTGGTGATTAGTTTCCATATCTTTGATATATTACTATATATTCTCGTTCTGCTGTCTGACTATTTTTATTTCATTATTTTGCCCCTTCATTTACATTTGTCAACTAGTAAACGTCACGTAACTTCGGTCAGTCTAAGCATTTTAAGACACAGGAGAGAGAGTGATCTCTTCACCAAATCAGAGAAGGGTGTATGGGAGAATACATGAGTTGTGATGCCAGTATGTAGGTTACCAGGTTACTATCCACCAACTACAAAACCCACTTTATATGATTCTGTGGACAGAATTAACCAGATCTAATTACCTTATAAACAACCCATCAGATCGGGGGAGAGGGGGGAATCCTGTCACAGACTCACATTTCTAAGGGCTACAACTCCCGCCCAAAGCTATAGAAGTGAGTCACTCCAAGGCCAGAGTAATCTAGAGCCTTCTCGAAGGACTGGTCATTGAGTCCATGGTTCCGTCGACACTGATGTGGACCGCCTATTGCGGGGTCCACGAGGAACTCGGAACAGAGTTACCACCCGTGTCGGATTGGGACACGTGTGGACCGGCAGAGGACAGACGGACTTCAGAGAGACAACAGGGCCTGCCTTAGAGGGACTCAATAGATATCGATAGATATATATATATACATAGGCTAGATAGTTTGCTAGAATGTTTATAATAATTATGTGTGATGATGTTCACTATCTGTGATATGCATACAGCGCGGGATTATTAACCCACTGCGCCAACGCACTGTATATTGAAATACAATAAATGTTGAATAGTATATTTAACGGAGTTATTGTTGCCTGTGTGAACCCGAGCTCAGATACCTAGACATGAGCAAGACGATGACAGTCCTTCACTAACTTTGATATATGTTTTGCCATGAAGTCTTGGGAAGATAATGTGGTGGTTTCCCCTTGCCTTCGACATTCACATGGTGGTCTTTTTACCTCTGCCTTTGACAGCCATTTCCGACTGTCAGGACAAGTGAGTGCCCTGCCCTGCTCAGCTGCAGAGTTGTCCACTTATTCCGGTGGATACTCGGTCCCCAGAGCTGTGTTAGCCACACCGTAGTGTGTTTCCATCCTCTACCGCGGGGAGGTGCAGTTGGGATTTTCCCTTCATAAAGTTGTGGTCTATGACCAAAACTCTCCAGTACTTTTAGAGGACAAAGGTCACAGGACAAGGGAAAGAATACAGGGAAAGGAACATCGAACAAAGAAGGGAGATAAGATAGACCCGAACGTTCGAAGTCTCGAACGTTCGATGACATAGGGGTCGAATTGCCTACTGCGCAATAGACCCAGACAGAGTTCGCCCAAAGCGTGAAAAGCAACTCTCACGAGGGGTGCGAGATACGCCATGTCCACCGGACACAACTCGAGTAGGCAGACGGCTACTGGACAGCGGAACTGAAAGGAGGGTTTAGCTTCTAGGGACAGAACATATAAATATTGGTTTAGAATCTAGAGATTGTTGTTAATAGACTAATGCTGTGATGTATGAATTACATGATGCTTTGTCGATGTGTATGTAAGATATTCTAACAGAAAGTGCTAGATGACTGTTCGTTATTAAAGTAGACTGAGAATGTTTGCACTTGGAGTTATGTTCGATCTGTGATCGCCTGTCTGAACCTGAGTCTTCTATCCCCTAGATCTGAGACGTTGACAGTTCCATACATGACCTGCCTCGTCTTAGTCTATGCTCTTTGACCATATTCATGGCTTCATGCAGGGGATGATCCCTATCTGCAGCAACTCTCAGATATCATTTGGCCTGAAGGACCCTATGTCTATCAGCGATTGTTGTAGAGCCAGGATATGCCTCATTCACATAACTGGTGTGTCCTTTGTGCACCCCAGAATCATCCGCCTGGCCGCATTTTGGGGGTATTTGGGTGGGTGGAAGGTGTTTGCGTTGGCGAGTGTGTGTAAGTTGGGGGATGGGTTGGGTGTGTGTGGGTGGGTGCGGGATGTGTGTGTTGGTGGGGAGAGATTGTGTGGGTGGAGCATGTGTGTAAGTTGGGGATGTATGGGGTGGGTGGGTGCAGCATGTGTGTGGGTGCAGCATGTGTGTGGGTAGGTGCTTGATTATAGGATTGGCGGTGGATGTGTGAGTGTGTGTGTGTGTGTGTGTGTGGGTGGGGGATGTATGTTTGGGGAATATGTGTTTGGCTGGGTGGTTGGGCGTGTGTGGGGTGTGAGGATATGTGGGTGGGTGAGTGTGTGTGAGTTATGGGATTGGTGCGGGAATGTCTGTGTGGGATGTGGGATGTGTGTGCGTTGGGGTTGTGTGTGAGTAGGGGATGTGTGGCTGGAGGATGGGTGGGTGGGTGGGGCATATATGTATGTCTTGGGGTGTGTGTGTATGGGTGGATGAGGGATGTGTTTCATAACATGGTAATATGCATTGTTTATGTTTATAACATTCATTTGGCAATGTTTTATTCTATGTGAATGTATCATGCACTATTGTTGAATCATAGACGAGTGATTGGAAGGGCGGGGTGTAAGACTTGCCTGCGTGCCCAATTTGTTACCCTTTGATAATAAAGTTTGTTTGTTTGTTTGTTTGTTTGTCTTTTTCTACACATTCTGTTTTTTGTTGTTGTTGTTTTATTTATTGTACCCTAAAAGTATATATGGAATATAACAATTCTGCAAAAGTTTTCTCCCACGGGGACTAACCCATTCACCTGCCGGGCTAGTGGTCATGTGTTACATCGCCCTCTAGACGGGCATGGGTTTTAAACTTGAAATGGGAGCTCCCATGTCAACTCAGTCTACAAGAGTTAACAGGACGGTTTCTGGGAAGCAAAGGTGGTCTGTGTGAGACTGACCACATCTCGCATTAAAAGTCGATTGTCTAGAAAACTACGGCATATCACCCTATATCTAACATGTCTCATGGCGTGAAAACAATTCTATTCCTTTAGTGTACACATGTATTCGTTTTACAATGTACCAGAAACTCAGTCATTTTCTGATTTAAAAGCCACGCACACTGAAGGCAAATGAGAATAATAATTCCTAGTATCTCGTATTAAACAGACATTGTGCCTACGATCATTCCAATGGTAAAGATCCAAGTATGCCAGAATGTATGCTACGTTTCGTGTCTCTTAATCAACAGGTGAAAATCCTCATGACTAAGACGAGAACGTCCATCATAAACATCTGCATCTTCGTCCTACCAATGTCCAGCTCCGTTCCACTATATGCCGTGAACAGGCTGGGATTGAAATTCTTCCCAGATAGAAACAAAACATTGTTTTGCATTATCTATACTCCAGATCGGGACAGGGTGGAGAATATATCATTGTGCGTTAATATGTTTCTTCCATTTATTGCGTTTGTGGTAATCATTTCATGTACTATTATACTGATGATTAAATTACGTCAGCACAACACTTGGCATATGAAGACTGCCACAATAGCACATACTGCTAATGCCTCACAACGTAGCAAGAAAGTGTCGCAGATGGTTGTAATGATCTCTGTGTTGTTTATCGCATGCTTCATTCCAGTCAGTATTGCCTTTTTGGTAGTGGCCGTAGAACCCACTGTTTCTGTTTTTGGTGAGAACAAGAATATGTTAATTTTACTTGGAGGCATATGTATGATTCTGGAAGCATTCAACTCGTCTGCAAATATAATCGTGTATTATTGTGTCAGCACTAGGTACAGAGATACGTTTCTTGAGTTTTTCTGTACACGTCCATCTTATTATCACAGCGTGTGTTCTAAGAGATAAGTGTGCTAGTTTACACCATTACAGGCTGAGCTATTGTAAGATAATGACGACTTTTGAAAAGTTTTGTTATGTCTTCTTTTTCCATTAGTATTGGAACTCTATGCAGGTTTGCGATGAAGTTATTTCAACTTTTTCAGTTCTCCTGGTAGTCATCTTCAGTTCTGTGTAAATCTGCACCCAATTGTTGTTGAATTAATTTGGATACGCGCGTTTCTTTGTTGTCCGATCTTTACTTTATCTCTGAGCTTTTCTGTCAAGTATTTTTAGAGCTAAACTTCCATGTTTCCAAAGTTTACCAAGTCTCTTAAAGACACACTCACACACACGCAAAGACAGAGAGAGAGAGAGAGAGAGAGAGAGAGAGAGAGAGAGAGAGAGAGAGAGAGAGAGAGAGAGAGAGAGAGACACAGAGAGAGACAGAGAGAGACAGAGAAAAAATTATATATATATATATATATATATATATATATATATATATATATATATATATATATATATATATATATATATATCTTCTTGGTCTACCTCGGGGTCTACGGTCATTTATTTCCTGAGTGTAAGCGAGTTTTGTTTCCCTATTATCTTCCATTCTTTCTATATGCCCAAGCCATTGTAGTCTATTATTAGCCTTGATGATACCAGTGATTAGCGGGGACTTAAACAGATCATAAATGTCTTTGTTACTTCTTCTTTTCCACTCTCCACTTTGTGTATCCCTAATGGGTCCAAAGATGCGTCTTAAAATTTGGTTCTCAAAGGTTTGTAACAAGGCTTCGTCTCCGTTCGTTGTACTCCAGGTTTCAGAGCCATACAGCACAACTGGTCTGATCAGTGTTTTGTATATTGTGATTTTAGTAGATGTTGTAGTGCATAGTATATCTTATTTTCAGAGTTGATTCTAGTTTGTATTTCTTCCCTTATGATGTTGGAGCAGTTGAAGATTGTACCCAGGTATTTGTATGTTTCCGTTCTTTTAATGGTCATATTATCTATTTGTATGTGGCCAGAGTTTTTAGCCATTCCGTCTCTTGAAATTACCATATATTCTGTCTTATCTTGGTTGATAACCAGCCCCATCTGTTGGGCTTTTTCCTTTAAGTGAGTCAATATTTCCAATGTCTTTTGTTCACTTTGCCCTATAATATCTATATCATCTGCATAACCAAGCAGCTTGGATGTTCCTCCAATATCACATTCCTCCTTTACCTTCCTTACAACTTTCTCTAGAGCCAGATTAAAGAGTAGCTGCGATAGTGCATCACCCTGTTTCAAGCCAGATGTTATTTGGAAGGGGTCTGATTTCCTGCCTTTATATGTTACTATATTATAAGTATCTTCCATGCATAGTCTGGTCATGTTGATTAATTTCCTTGGTATTCCAAATTCCTGCATAGCATTCCATAGACTATTCCTATGGACACTATCATAAGCCTTTTTAAAATCCACAAAAATGTTATGGAGATCTCTTTTATATTCCCAATGTTTCTCGGCTATTTGTCGTAAGATAAATATCTGATCTATTGTTGATCTGTTTTGTCTAAAACCCGCCTGGTAGTCACCTAATATGTCTTCTGAATATTGTTTTAGTCTATTTAGTAATACTGCGGATAGTATCTTATAGCTTGTGGACAGTAGTGATATTCCTCTATAATTTCCACATTGGAACTTGTCTCCTTTTTTAAAGATAGGTATCAATAATGACTCTTTCCAGTCATGGGGTAATTCTTCTGTCCTCCAGATTTTTATTATTAGTTCGTATAGCTTTAGATGTAATGCATGGCCACCTGCCTTTATAAATTCAGCAGCAATTCCATCAGTCCCAGTTGCCTTATTGTTTTTAAGTCGTGTGATTACATATAGGATTTCTTTAAATGTAGGTTCTTCAATTTGTGGTTCGTATGTTAGAACCTCTTCCTGTGGGAAAATGTTACTTGGAGCTTCACAATTTAGTAATTCAATAAAATATTCTTTCCATGTGTTGCACATTTCCTCATTGGTATTTATCATATTCCCATTTTTGTCTTTTAAACCATATGTGTTTTGTTGGTGCCCTCGTTTCATTGACTTCAATTCTTTAAAAAATTTTCTGGATTCATTTTTCTGGTGATTAGTTTCCATATCTTTGATTATATTACTCATATATTCTCGCTTCTGCTGTCTGACTATTTTTGTAGCCTCTTTACATTCATTTCTATAATGCTCTTCCTTTTGGATGTTACTGATGTCATTTAACCATACATGTCTGGCATTCTTCTTCCTAATGACTGCTTCTTCACATTTTTGATTGAACCATCTGTTCTTTCTATGCGTGGTTAACACACCGAGACATTCTTCTGCGGTAGATTGAATTGTATTCGTGATGTTCAACCAAGTTTGGTCAACGCTTTCCTCCGAAGTGTTTTGCAGAGTTTCAAGTTTACATTTTATTTCATCTGTAAATTTCTCTTTGACTGTAATGTCTTGTAGTTTTTCTCTGTTATATGTTGGGTGTAATCTTTGTAATTTAGTATAGAAAGCTCTCTTAAGTTTTATTTTAAATTTTGCTCCAACGAGGAAGTGGTCACTGTGGCACTCAGCTCCTCTATAACTTCTGACTTGCTGTATGTTTGATGCATTTCTGTTGTTGATTAAAATGTGATCTATTTGATTATAGGTTCTCTTGTCACATGATTTCCAAGTTTGTTTGTGTATAGCCTTTCTTTGTAGTCTGGTACTGCTAATCTGCAGTCCTCTGGCTTCTGCCAGGTTGATGACTCTCCATCCATTATCATTTGAAGTTGTATGTAGGCTTTCCATACCGGCCACTTTTTTTTATTAGTTTGCTCTCTACCTATTTTTGCATTGAAGTCTCCCAGCACAATCAGGATGTCCTGTTTGGGCTTTTCTTCTATGACATCTTCCAGATCATTATAAAAGTCTTCTTTAATATCATCTTCTTTCTCTTCAGTAGGTGCATGTACATTAATCATCGTTATATTTTTCCATTTACCTTTTATTCGTAATTTACTAATCCTGTCATTCAAAGCTTTAAAGTTTAAAACATTCCCCCATAACCCTTTTTTGATGACAAATCCTGTTCCTAATTCATGTTTATTTTGGGTGTTTCCTCCATATATTATAATCATTCCATTTTGCTCTAAAGTACCCTCTCATGGCCACCTTATTTCTTGAATTGCTGTTATATCCATTTGATATTCAACCAGCTCCCGGGTTAGTTCTTTGGCCGCTCCAGCTCGATATAGTGTCCGTACATTCCATGTTCCAAATCTCAAAAGTCCTTTAACGTTCCAAGGTAGTTGTCCAGATAAGTCAGTCCGATATGGAGGCTCATGTATTTGTTTCGTAACAAAGAAAGGTTTTTACAAAGGTGGGGATGTTAACCCCACGCTTCAACCCCCAACCTGGAGGACCAGGGTGTTTCTCTTTGTCTGTTCTCTACTCTTTGACCTGTCCGGCTTGGGAGGCCCTGCTGGTAGCTACGCTACCGCCGGCATAGCTCTCAGGGTCATTGAGAAACTCAAGCTCCCCCACCACGACAAGGTGGAAACACCATCGAGGGATATATATATATATATATATATATATATATATATATATATATATATATATATATATATATATATATATATATATATATATATATATATATATATAATATTCCTGGGTTCATTAACATTACGGGCCCTGAGAGGCCCTGAGAAATAATACATGGAGGTAATATGGGGCTGGGTGGTAGGTCCCCGGAAAGGGCAGATAAGAAGATAAACGGAGCAAGTTGGAGGCAGTGTGTTTAAAGGGGAGTCGAGGAGAAGTCAGCCCGCGAGTTTGGTTGTGAGGCAGACAGCTTGGGGATGGGGAGTAGTGTTGTGTGGAGCCCTGGGAGGGCTGTAAAGAAGGGTGAAAAGACAGTGGAAAACATTGATGGGGACAGTTGAGTTTTGGGACCCGACAGGAGTAGGTCGGCGGTCTGGAAAAGTGAATGATAGTGGAGTTAGCGAGAGAACTCAGCCCTGTGTTTTTTCAGTGATAGTGAGTTGAGACCTAGACCCAGAGTGGGTTGGATCGAGTGGGTTCGGACAGATGGATAACTTTCGTGGGTGGATGAGACTAAGTAGGCCTGGAGTAGGCAGTGTTATTCCATTGCTAGGTTGTGAGGAGGATATATTCGGGAATTACTGTTTCTGGATTTATATATGTTGCATGTTTCTGTGTTCATTCATCATTAAAGGGATATTATGTGCGCAAACTCAATCTTGTTCACTGACTGGTGGATGTGTGCTGCAGTGGTGACATGGGGTGTGAGACAGGTGGCTAGCTCAGCTTCCACTCTGCAGTGATATAGAAGGAGCATTAAGATCTAGACAACGACCAATCTCATTTTGTTGCAAAAGAGCTTTTGTCAATATATATATATATATATATATATATATATATATATATATATATATATATATATATATATATATATATATATATATGTAATCATTACCATCATGCTGATAAGCATGGGCGGTCATGTTTCGCCATCTCACTCGATCACCAATGTCGTGGATCAGCTGAGTGTTCTTGTCTCGACCATGCCACATGGCCAAACCATCTGGGTATATATATATATATATATATATATATATATATATATATATATATATATATATATATATATATATATATATATATATATATATATTGGCACCTTTCCGTCTTGACAGACGATAGTTTGGTACATTGTGCTTCAAAAAGGCTTAATAACTACGACCCATGGCGGTGGCGAGTGTGGCTGGTAAGGCCAATTCTTGCTGCAAATGTTTGCCCACAGTAGATGCATGTGAAAACATGGTCATTTCCACCATTGTGCACCATCTTACGTCTCTCACGCTCTGTGTGTGCTTTATCTGCAATCATTTTATCCTTTGTCTTTATTCCATTTCTGATGTTTGCCCTCCATGCAACACGTTCAGCGGCGACTTGCTCCTAATGTGCATTATCTATGCCTGTATCAATCATGTCCCGCTTACACACATCTTTGTATCGTAGTAGAGGCCGACCCTGAGATCTCCTACCCGTCTGTAATTCACCAAAAAAGATGTCCTTTGGTATTCTACCATCATCCATCCTCCTAACATGTCCTATCCATCTAAGTCTACGAAGACTGAGCATGGAATACACCGTCACACAACCTGATCTTTCCAATACTTCAGTATTTGTGATTTTGTCTTGCCACTTAATACCAAGTATTCTTCGCAGACACCGCATATGAAAGCTGTTTAAACGTTTCTCTTGGCGTGAGTAAGTTGTCCTGGTTTCACTGCCATAAAGAAGAGTACTAAGGGCACAGGCTTGGTAGACGAGGACTTTTGTTTTGGCAGTAAGCTTCCTGTTCTCCCAGACTCTTTTTGCTAACATGTTCATTGTTGTTGCTGCCTTGCCAATCCTGATGTTGATTTCCTGATCGAGGGATAATTTGCTATTTACCTCTGATCCTAGATATGTAAAGTGGTCTACTATCTCCAGTTCGGCGTCGTCAATAAGGATTGATGGTACACCATGTGCACCTTGTGACATAATCTGTGTCTTCTTTGTGTTAATTGTTAAACCAAATTCAGAACAAGCATTGGAGAATGCAGATAGTAGATGTTGTAATTCTTCCTCCGAGTGGGTCGTAATCGCAGCATCATCCGCAAAAAGCAACTCTCTGATTAGTACCCTCCTAATTTTGGTCTTGGCCTTCAATCTCTGAGCATTATAGAGGCCACCATCTGAGCGAGAGTGAATGTATATACCGTCATCCTGATCACGAAAGGCATATTTCAGTAGAAGTGAAAAGTATATCCCTAAGAGGGTGGGGGCTAGTACACAACTTTGCTTAACTCCACTCTTGATTTCAAACTCTTCTGAAGTTGAGCCATCAAACTTGATTATACCCTTCATGCCTGTGTGGAACGATTCCACAATGGACAGAAGAGTTGGAGGGCAGTCAATCTTCTTTAGTGCTTTGAACAGACCCTCACGACTGACCAAATCGAATGCCTTTGTGAGGTCGATGAAGGCAATAAACAGTGGCTGATTTTGTTCCCGGCATTTTTCTTGCATCTGTCGCAATGAGAATATCATACTTTATTGCCTCTCCATAGCACAAAGCCTGGGCTAAAATAAAGAAACCATGTGTTGCCCTTGCCGCATGATCCCTCTCTCGGCCTGCCTAGTTCACTCCAGAGGAATGTTAACACCTATACATCTGGAACAAGACAAGCTGCAGAAGCTGCCGGATCAGCAAAGCAATGCTCTAACTGTCCGCCTGTCGGAGCTTCGATCCTAGACCAGCTGCCAACCAAGGCTTAGGGCCTAGTCTGCCCTGCCATGACTTATTTTGTCTTTGGGTTGCATTTCCTCGCACCAGGATAAGGCTTGTACCCTCCCAATTGCGCTCTTTCGCCCGAAGCCGCTGGCACAATGTGGGGTGTCGGGTTTGGTAAGCGCCGCCCAACATTCGGCGCTGACAGAAAGCAGGTAGTACCGTCTACTGCAGTGTTTCCCAACCTTTTTTGTACCATGCCCCACTTAAGCTAATATACTTCATGTCCCTAAACCTAGGATAGACTTATATAAAACAAGCTTATCATACTCTGCCGCTCAGTTGTGGAACAATCTTCCACAAGAAATCAAAGACACCACCAATCATGATTCATACATTCACAACCTGTTTGAACACTACCTTAGTACAGACTACATGCCCCCATAACAAATAACACAAAAAAGACAATAATGGTAACTTATCTCAAACGACAACTAGCCAAAAAACATTCCCTTATGTATGGCACGTTACACCCTCCTTAGGTATTTATAATGCCCATGTTAAACACTGCCTCAGTGAGTCATTTGTTATTGATTATTTTTCATGCGTTTTAATGTTCTTTTGTTGTCAAAAGTTGCTTCATAAGTGATGTTGAATGAAAGAATGTATGAGAGGAAATAGAGAAGAAGGGCAGAATGTCAGACGGGCCTGCGTGCCCAATTCTTAACCCTTTGAAAATAAAGACTTATTATTATTATTATTATTATTATTATTATAAGCCTTTCTAAAATTCATATTGCCCCCCTCCCCTCGCCCCATGCCCCCCCCCCCCCCCCCCCCTCAACATATACATTATTTTTAATATTCAAAAATTGAAATGTTCACTAAAGAAACTTGAATGTTAGGTTTTAGGAAGAAATCACTAGGTAATTATTGAGCAAACACAGTAAGTAAATTTTCAAAAAATATAATGGAGAACTGAAATTCAAGTACAAAATAATTTTAATGAAAGATTTTTCTATATTATTTTAATTATTAGTAATTATTTATTATTTAAATTTAGTGAGATCCTTGCGCTTGATGCTTGCTGTAAAGAGATCTTATGTCAGGTTCCAATTTAGTTAACTTCAGTCTCAAGTCTCCCCGTTTTGTTATATTCAGCCGATTTCTTCCATTTTCGAATTGCCCCCCTTAACAGTCAAATTGCCCCCCTGTGGGGCGTGGGCCCCACGTTGGGAAACACTGGTCTACTGTCATACGGTAGCTCAGTCATATCTGACTAAGACCTGACTTTTATATGTATATAATGTGATATAATGAAATAAGTATATAATTTTAATAGTAACCAATGGGTTACATTTAAAAGTAGTCAAATGGCAGATAATGCCAGCATTGAGGTGTGAAATGTCAAACCTATATATTCAAATCCATGATTTATGAGATAGGGTGGCTAGTTACCTAAGTTAACTCAGTGTGGATTACTGTCCCAGCTGGCTGGTACAGAAAGAATCATCCTGTGAACGGTTTATACTAATGTCTTCTGGCTCGAATCTCCAGTTATAACAATTAAGAGAGGTAGTGACTGCCGCAGAATATGGCATTAAAACAACTCCTGTGTTAGATGGGATGCTCACAGTGGATGCTGATAGACAGTTAAATGTATGGGGTAGAGTTTACATTGATATCCTTGTAGTCATGCACAGCGACATCGTCTTAATGTTTTGCTAAACCTGGAAAATAATGGAAATAACCTGTAAATAAAATCTCGACACTACTGCCACACGAAAACATACTCAGTATAACAAAATGGCGACACTACTGCCACATGAAAACATATTCAGTATAATAAAATGGCGACACTACTGCCACACAAAGACATACTCAGTATAATAAAATATCGACACTACAGCCACATTGAAAACATACTCAGTATAATAAACTCTCGACACTACTTTCACACGAAAACATACTCAGTATAATAAAATGGCGACACTACTGCCACACGAAGACATACTCAGTATAATAAAATATCGACACTACAGCCACATGAAAACATACTCAGTATAATAAAATCTCGACACTACTGCCACATGAAAACATACTCTGTATAATAAAATGGCTACACTACTGCCACACTAAGACATACTGCGTATAATAAAATGTGGATAGACGATACTGATGCAGTGATTAGTACGAAGTAAGTTTGGACAAACCATAGTACACAATCAAATGAACAAGCATTTTTATTTTTTGTTCTGTTAGTTCGCTTTGATCTCAAGCGTAGTTCGTAAACGTGTTACTACTTATAGTGCACTGGACTGCATTTTGCGTGTGGATTAGCTCTCTCTATAATTAGCGTCCTTCGCCATCACACGGACTCATTCTGACTTCTGTGGGGCTTGTAATTTACGTCCTCAAGCCAAGAACGAGAAGTAAACATTTTAGTCCAATTGACCGATGTAGGGGTTGAATCCGTGACCTGGGCACGCCGGTTGGTTAAGAACTAACGCTCTTATCAATTGGGCCATGCTGAAGTCCCAAAACAAGTATTACTATTATAATGTAAATTCCTCTCACTGAGCATTGAAATTGCGGAAGATACCATGAAACAAAACAAATAACAGGAGGTCACATTTAGCTATATATTATCCTTCGGCACTGAATGAGTTAAAATCTCAGCCTTGAGCTTGTGTAGGACAATGAACATGGGATATTTACTCTCTCGCTTAGACTGGACTAACCTGGCAGAGGCTGTGAGAGCTTGTGTAGGACAATGAACATGGGATATTTACTCTCTCGCTTAGACTGGACTAACCTGGCAGAGGCTCTGAGAGCTTGTGTAGGACAATGAACATGGGATATTTGGTCTCTTGATGGGTCTGGACTAACCTGGCAGAGGCTCTGAGAGATTGTGTAGGACAATGAACATGGGATATTTGGTCTCTTGATGGGTCTGGGCTAACCTGGCAGAGGCTCTGAGAGCTTGTGTAGGACAATGAACATGGGATATTTGGTCTCTTGATGGGTCTGGACTAACCTGGCAGAGGATCTTATAGCTTGTGGAGCCCCGGGGGTGTCTGCAGAACAATTAGGCGAGTGGTGTTAGCTCTCACATCCATCAATCCACTGTCAGTCAGTGGGCAAGAGACACCACATCTCTAGTGGAACAATGTGCCGAGAAACTGAATCGCTGCTGAGGATTTATTCATGAACATCTGACATCTGGTGATCACTCGAGTAGCGCCAGCGAGAATAACTTTCTTCCTCTAGCTTCTATGCAGGACATTGCAATCAACCCCAACCCCAGGTTGTTCCAAGAGATCAACGTAGCCTACTGGTTAAGTAAGCTCGCTCTTAAGCATCACGTGTTCTGATGGCCAGGTAGTGGGTTAATTTCCGGTCAGACGGATTCAAACGTCCCTTTATCTTTCAGAAAGCATTGGCAAACTACATAACGTAAATTTGCCTGAAAAATCAAGGTGGGTGTGATCGCAACGTTCTTCAAAGGTCATGCAACATTTTGTTCTCTGGCCCGTCTCTTACCTGCTACAAACTTTTTAACAGGTGACATAGTTTCACCACCATTTATGTACAATCAATCAGACACTGTGTGCTGAGAATGTTCTAAAATGACGCCGAGAAAAGAAAGTAGGATCGTACGAGAGTACGTTAATAAGTAAGTCACAAATGGCTGTAGAAAAATAACTAAATATGATATCTACATTGAAACCAGTTTATTTTTATACATACATTGTCCCTTTAGTTCTCAATATAATTCCACCAACATTGATACGCTTATCCCATCATTGTATCAGTCCTCCCAAACAAGAAAGCATAGAACTGCGTGCTCTGATTTCTAAACCACGTTTTCACTTCACATTCACCTTCAACGTCATTCGCGAAATGTCTCCCGCCAAGGTGTTTTCAGTGTTTATGCTGACAAATGTTTATCCCGTAACTCGGTGCACAGCTGGATAGAAAACGTTACGAGGGCGAGTCAATAAGTAAGTCACACTGTTCTGTGGTATGACACGTAAATGAAAACAAAGCACGCAGTTCTATGCAGCCGGTTTGGGAGGACTGATAAAACGATGGGATAAGTGCATCAATGTTGGTGGCAATTATATTGAGAAATAAAGGGACAATGTATGAATAAAAATAAACTAGTTTCAAGTAGTTGTCATATTTATTAATTTTTTTTTTTCTACAGCCATTTGTGACTTACTTATTAACATACCCTCGTATATGGCACAAGGAGAAAAAAAAACTATCGGGTGATTTACTTCAATCATGCAGATAACGGGCGAAATTTAGGGAGGGGGTATAGATTGCCTACCGGAGATACAAGAACATCGTCCTCCATGTCATCCACACACTGGACATATAGTGTGGAGAATGGTGAAATGAGTTGACAGAACGGGGCTAAGTTACTGGACTGACTGCAGTCTTTGGTTCTGCATCATCAAGTATACAGATGGGGGGGGGGGCGGAGACTGCTATCAAGGAGGCTTTGACATGACTGTCTGTTAATCGTGTCACCAGAGCAATCACGATGATGTAGTCTCTGTCTAGATTTCGTATGGTGCGCAATTGGAAGGGTACAAGAGAAGCAACGGCTGCAGCAGGATATAACGATAAGAATTACAGACAGTTAAGTATTTGTAGCTCCTGCGAAAGGATGAGACACAAACACAGACATACTGTGCATATCTTGCAATGGACCCCATAAATGTATATACACTGTGTCTGTGTTTAGTGTGTCTCATATTTTCGCAGGAGCTAAATATACCTAACAGTTTGTAATTAAAATTGGAAGGGTACAAGCCATATCCTGGTGCGAAGAAATGCAATGTAAAGACTAAACGTTATGGCAGGACATGCCAGGTCCTAAACCTTGGATGGCAATTGGTCCAGGATCGAAAATCCGACAGGCAGACAGCTAAAGCATTGTAGTGTTGCCATCTGTCTTATTCCAGATGTATTGTTGTTACTTTTCGTCTGGAGTAAACTAGGCAGGTCAAGAGAGGGGTCATGCGGCATCGTCTCTACAATTCAGCCCACGACTTTGTGCTAAGGAGAGGTATAATTCCATCCCTGGTCTTAACCGCTATGGGTTGTAATTAGTATGTCTTTTATTTTAAGCACAACCAACAAACTATCGTCCGTCAAGACAAGTTGCCAAAGAGAGACAGAGAGAGAGAGAGAAGAGAGAGAGAGAGAGAGAGAGAGAGAGACAGAGAGAGAGAGAGAGGGAGAGAGAGAGAGAGATTACGTAACACAAGGAGCGGGGTAGCCATAATGTGCACGTCGTTTTCCCAAAGGCATGCGTGAACATACTGTTCTAATGAGGCTAAAAGTACGAGGTCACGAGTGAGGTGATCTGCCAATGGGAAGAGCAATTATAGGTGCCACAGTGTTAGTCCATCCCGTATGGTTTTTCTTGGCTCTTTAACTGTATCCAGGTTGACATTTAAAGGTGCATGAAGAAGTTCTAGCCTACCAATTTTCATGCAATAGGTATGTCGGTGGAAAAAGCGTCTCAGTGGCACGAACTAAAATATTTCTTGGCTAGCAAGTCCATCACGTGGAAAGTCCGAATCGAAAGAGGATTGTGTGAATGTCATTTGCAGATTGAATTCTCCTGGTTTCCAGAAGAATAGCCTGTGGTGAACGGAAGGCCAAATATATGGAAGTGAGGATAAATAGGCATGCACAGGACGTAACGATTTCTTCAGTGATGTGACAGGGCCACGCAACCTGCCAATAATGACGAGCAAGTGTCTAGAGGCTTGTAACGAACACATAGGCCCCAATAATCAAGCATGAAAGATCTCCAAGTGATGGTAATGTTGAACACAGCAGCCAACGAACAATCCATCGACATAAGACCTTTATTGAACATACTTGATGAGCCATCAGATAAGTGATGAAGACCACCTTTGTCATTCAACTATACGACCGTCGCAGTTCATTAATATTTAAGCTTCTCATGAAAACGATTATTCCAGTAGTCAAATCTTTTGCCAGTTAGTCACATCACGCTAAACAATAGACAACATCGCTGTAACATCCTTTCAGTATTTGCATACTAATCCTCACAAATAGCGGATATCAAGTGACTATCCGAAAAAAATGAAAGCAATGGCAAACTACTGAGCGTAATCTTGCCAAGAAATCAACAATCAGCTGAAAGATGCTGATATTGACAGCGATGTCCTGTAAAGGATATTCGAAAAAAAAAATCCGAACAAATACACTAGGCTGGTCGGTCCCTCCAGCGAACTGCCGCCTTTCTTATTCAGAAGCTTTGGCTAGACTCATCTGCGACACAACAAAACGTTAGTAGACACTATTGATGCGGCATAGTACAACTACAAATAGAGATGTTGCCAATAGACCATCGCATATTGTAGACCCGAATGCACGGGTGATTTGGTGACAAATCTTACCTCCACAAACATACCACCACCCCGGCCTGGTTCAAGGTTTACAGGGTTTAAAGACGACAGGATTGACTTTATTGCACTGGGTTTAATCCCACATGTCTTTCCGCAGAGCGGCCTGCCGAAATCGTCGCACAAAGCACGGACTCCGTAGTTCGACCCCTAGGAAAGTCCGAGAAAAATTCAATCGTGACCCGAATGACGGAGTCCGGAATCGAACCCACAACCTTCGGAACACCAGGCAGGAGGCTTAACCACCTGGCCACGGAGACTCTGTGCACATTGAGTATTCTGTCATGCTAGTTAGTCCGCCCAGTTTTCCCAATCACTCATTCTTGAATGTGTGTATTTTATTAATAATTTTACTGGTCCTCCTAATGTGGGATCCAAAAAGAAGTACAGATTTTACCTTGGAACTGACTATTCAGGGATATCGAGTAATAACCATGCAGAATACAACAGGCAAACCCCCGGAAAAGTTAACTGCCAGAAAAATATCAAGCCAGCTAGAGAAGCAAGGTGTTTTCCCACCCACCCTGGGAGAGTACCGTCCCAAAAGAGAAACCTTGACCAATGCAGCAGTTTTTGCCCATGATGTTTATGAAGGTTTCCACTCAGGCATTGAAACCTTTGCTGCAGCGATGGATCTGGAGGACGCGTACAACAGAGTATCATTGGATTTTCTAATGCTTCAGCTTCTTGAACTCAAGATAAGTCCGTTCCTCCTTAGTTGGATCGCTGCAGCCCTCTTCCAACGGAAAGTAGCGTTTAGATGTGGCAGTTGGACGTCGGAACCAACAATAATATATCCTGCCTACCACAGGGATCACCATTATCTGCGGTGCTGTTCAACGCATACACTGTGAGAATCACCAGCGAGCAGATCGCTGGACCGGGGAGGACATTGTCTTATGCCGACGATGTTTTAGTGTATCGTCAGGTTAAGGATAGAGATCAGGTTTCTGTGGAACTGCAAACCGAACTCAAACGCATAAGTACTTGGTGTGCTGAAGCTGGGGCAATGGTCAACCCAACAAAGGCAACAGTGACATGGTTCTCTTTGAATAATCATATTGTCAACACGCCAACACCAACTGTTAATCTGTGTTCAGAGACTGTGGAAAGAACGCAGGCAATGAATTACCTGGGGATACGTTTTGATCGAAGCCTTGCTTATAATGATCACATGAGGTGATAACAAAGGCCAAGCGGGGTTTGGCTGCGATGCGAGTGATGGCGGCAGCAAACTGTGAGCAGCGCCATCTATGCCTCCTATACGAGGGGCTGGTCATGTCTGCTTTTGAGTATGCGATGGCGATCCTGACTCTCAGCCGTAAGCAGATAGAAAGGATGGAAAGGATACAATACGAAGCTATGCGCTTTATTCTTGGATGTACAAGAGATACAGCATGCAGGGCTATGCGCTACCTTCTTGATTTTCCAACCATTGAAGACAGACTACAAATTTGCAGAGCACGTGCCTACCTCAGAGTCAACGCAAACACACAACATCCACTGCATAGTGAAATTAGGAAGGTGAAGGGCAGCAGGTTAAAAAGAGGAAGGTCTTGGATTGGTCAAGCCGAAGACATTCTTCAACAGGTGTGTTCACTGGAGGACTTAGAACCTGGCGAGGAGTGGGTACAAGTGCCAACAGATTTCTGTACGTCCTTTTCAGTTTGCATCCAACTAGACAGAAAATGCAGACAAGAAAATCCGGCTGCTGTGGAGGCGGAAGTACAAGCGTTGATTTTCGAGAATTCGTTAGACGGTGATGCTGTCATTTACACAGATGGGTCGGTCGTCCGACATGTGAGAAGCTCATGGGCCTGTACGGCGCGGACCGGAGGGAGAATTGTGAAGGAGGACTCTGGTGCTTTTGATGAGACCACAAGTAGCCTGATTATGGAAGTCATGGCAGTAAGTAAAGCAATAACATGGCTCGAGACACAGACATTCACTAAGGCATGTGTCCTTAGCGACTCAATGAACATGCTCAAGAGGATTGAGATGGGTGGATCCGAAGAGAGTCGTTTCTGTCTCTGGAGCGGTCTCGGCTGGCAAAGATTAGTTTCATCTTCGTGCCAGGGCATGCGGGAGTACAAGGAAATGAGCGGGCTGACAAGCTCGCAGGTATGGCTAATGTGGAGGGCGGACGCGCCATGGACCAGGCTGACATTCTGAATGCTCTACGAGAAGTAAGACTTTTGCGAGAACCAAGTGATGACTGCGAATCTACAACCATGGTCAGACTGCGAGAACAGCAAATTAAAAGAGGTGTGGGCAAACAAGAACACTACGCAGGAAGCCAAAGAAGATTGATAAACCAACACAGAACTGGCGTCGTTAGCCGCTACACGCTACGGGATTTGCTGAGGAGGTGATCCGAGCACTTATGGACTGAATGGTTCGATGTGCAATGAGGATAATCTGTCGACTAACTAACTAACTAACTAGCTTAATTTAAATTGACGTTCACACATTTTACAGTGCTCATAACAGCTCCTTTTGCCTTTTGTATTCATCATCATCATCATTGGCACCTTGCCGTCTTGACAGACGATAGTTTGTGCTTTAAAAAGGCATAATAACTTTTAACTATGGCGGTAGCTAGTGTGACTGATAAGGCCAATTTGCGCTGTAAATGTCCGTTCACAGTGGGTGCATCTGAACATGTGGTCATTTCCACCATCATGCACCATCTTACGTCTCAAACGCTTGGTGTGTGACTTTTCTGCAATAATTTTCTGCTTTGACTTTATTCCATTTCTGATATTTGCCCTCCATGCAACACGTTCAGCGGCGACTTGCTCCCAATGTGCATTATCAATGCCTGTATCAATCATGTCCCGCTTACACACATCTTTGTATCGTAGTAGAGGCCGACCCTGAGATCTCTTACCCATCTGTAATTCACCAAAAAAGATATCCTTTGGTATTCTACCATCATCCATCCACCTAAGATGTCCTATCCATCTAAGTCTACGAAGACTGAGCATGGAATAAACTGTCACACAACCTGATCTTTCCAATACTTCAGTATTTGTGATTTTGTCTTGCCACTTAATACCAAGAATTCTTCGCAGACACCGCATATGAAAGCTGTTTAAATTGTTCTCTTGGTGTGAGTAAGTTGTCCAGGTTTCACTGCCATAGAGAAGAGTACTAAGGACACAGGCTTGATAGACAAGGACTTTTGTTTTGACAGTAAGCTTCCTGTTCTCCCAGACTCTTATTCTTAACCTGTTCATTGTTGTTGCTGCCTTACCAATCCGGATGTTGATTTCCTGATCTAGGGATAATTTGCTATTTACCACTGATCCTAGATATGTAAAATGGTCTACTATCTCTAGTTAGGCGTCGTCAATAAAGATTGATGGTACCCCATGTGCACCTTGTGACATAATCTGTGTCTTCTTTTTGCTAATTGTTAAAATAAATTCAGAACAAGCATTGGAGAATGCAGATAGTAGACATTGCAATTCTTCCTCAGAGTGGATCGTAACTGCAGCATCATCTGCAAAAAGCAACTCTCTGATCAGTACCCTCCTAATTTTGGTCTTAGCCTTCAATCTCTGAGCATTGTAGAGGCCGCCATCTGAGCGTGAGTGTATGTATATACCACCATCCTGATCACGAAATGCATATTTCAGTAGAAGTGAAAAGTATATTCCAAAGAGGGTGGGAGCTAGTACACAACCTTGCTTAACTCCACTCTTCATTTCAAATTCTTCAGAAGTTGCACCATCAAACTTGATTATACCCTTCATGCCTGTGTGGAACGATTCCACAATGGACAGAAGAGTTGGTCGGCAGCCAATCTTCTTTAGTGCCTTGAACAGACCCTCACGACTGACCAAATCAAATGCCTTTGTGGTCTCCATAGCACAAAGCCTGGGCTAAAATATAGAGATCATGTGTTGCCCATGCAGCATGATCCCTCTCTCGGCCTGCCTAGTTCACTCCAGAGGAAAGGTGTCACCCCTACATCCTTTTGTATTATTATTTTGATATCTATATCTCCAGCGGATGCGGTAGCGGGTGCGGTGGTTTAACGGTTCTGACGTTATACCGATAATGGCACGAGCTGTCATATTGTCTAATTGTAAATAATGCTAGAGGGTTTTCATTTGCATCCGATCTCTTGGTACCTGCTGATTTTCCCAGCAGGCTTTGGTCCTTCTGCTCTTTGCTACTGTATTTACATCATACAGCTTCATGTGAGCTTTCTGTCCAATGTTACACGAAGATTGGTGGATGTGGTAAGCCAAACGCGGTTGCTTCTCACGACTTCAGAAAGAAACAACTTCCATACACACATTGTAATTTCAAACATTCTGCACAGAGTGTAAGCATTTGGAACAAAGATGGTGAAAGAAGATCCGCAACACAGGACGACAGTGCATACAACCTATTAGTATACTAGTAATTGTCACAAATAAATATTTGCGCAAGGCATAAAGAGGCACAATGAAGCGGATATTTCCGCACTTATAAACCTCTGGTTGCAATCCGAGGTATTACAACAAAACTGTCGAGGTTATAAAATAAGGCACCTAATGTTTCTAACTAAAATATATAAAATACACATACCTTCACGAAGCCACGCATGAAGGTCGTGCTGATCTTCACAATGACCACCAAAAGTTACAATTTTAATATATTTCTAAATATAGTCATTCAAACCAAAAACTGTTGTCCCCACTTCCCACAATCCTGAATGACTGAATAAAGACTGCTTTCCACAAGTCATAAGGAAATGTTCGTTTGAATTCTTTAAACTTAGGAGACATTGCACTTCAGGCTGATCAAACTGTGTATGGTCATATGTAGCATAGCAGGCATTTTCGAACAAGTTGCAGACCTTTGCATTCACCGCTGCAGACATTTGCATAAAATGTTGCAGCGGGCATTTCTAAGAAAATGACGTTTTACTCGGTTGTTAGCATCTCCTTAAAAGGCGACACATAATATCTTACCACCACGAACAAAGGAAAATGAATCACAGTTAGCTAAAAATTGATAAATTAGCGGGGCTATTTAACCCGAGGGCTAAGCCGATATCGGCACTTGAATTTTGAATATCAATCAATTCAAAATGTAGGCGTTAAGGGAGTGCATTTTTACTAACTGCTTTCTCAGTGCTATGGTAAGCTAATAAGTCTTTTTGAATGTAATACCTGTATTTTATGATAAATAGAATATATGTATTTGATGTAAATTTTGTTGAAGATGATAACGACATAATTACTTCTTGAAAAGATAGCCTGACTTTTGTTTCTGCAGAAATAATGTCTATGCCACTCCTGCGAAGTTCTATGCTTACATTGTTATCCGGCTATGATGCTAATATCTATGGGGAAAACCTACCCCACTATCATCTGCGCTTTGAAAGCAGAATATCTGTTCACTCTAATTCCATATCTGAACCCAGATTCTCTAGAATTAGGAACTGTCTGTGCTAAGACTTTAGTGAACACTTGTGTACTCAAGAGTGCATACTTATAATTCATACATGTAAACATATATCGTGTGTGAATCATGTTGTGACCTGTTTAAAGAATAGACAGGGAAATTGGTGTGATGGTTTTGTCCATGAGTATAATCTCATAGGGAACGAGAAGTGGACACTCTGTGTCTCCAGGAAATGTGCTGCATCTGCATAGCAGTATCAGCAAGGCTAATTCGTGTGACTGCCTAAGTGACCTGATTTTATGTTCAGCTAAATAGGGCAGTGTTGATGCAGGAAGAAGAAGATATGAGACAACCCCCCTCCCCCTAGCTACAAAAGGGACATGGGTAGAGGGTGGATCCATATTATGTGGGTGATTACTACATTATTCTAGAGCAAGATTATGTGTGTTCTCTCATATGTTGGGTGTTCCCATGTGCCGTGAGAGTACGTCTATTTCGTGATATTTTGTCTTGTAAGTGATCGTGGTGTCTGATCGTGACAGGTTGTAACGTCAGTTAGATTCTATAGTCACGAAACCCCAGATCAACATACGGCTAGGTTACAGACAAGCACTCGAACCAACCCCCCCCCCCCTCGCCAATCGGGGTTAGGGACAGCTTAATTCACAGAGATAAAAGAGGTGGGGAAACGCCCCCTTTTCCCCCATTCGTGTATTTGTTATGTTCTCTGTGTGTGTGTGTGTTTCAATGACAATTGATACGATGTCAACTATATATACGTTTGTTTGTTTTCCCTCTTAAAGGCACCGAAGAAAAAGCACAGTTTTGCGAAGAGAAAACAGTGGCCGAGAAAATAGAGTACAACAACATGGGCATATATATATATATATATATATATATATATATATATATATATATATATATATATATATATATATATATATATATATATATATATATATATATATATATGGTAAAACCAGGCCTACAATGTTGGAACAGGTCTGGAGAAACAACGCCCGACTATAACAAGGGCAGTAACTTATCTTATTCTTTCCCACGACCGATGGGAAGGCAGTTCTCAGTTACCTCCTTTTGCAGTTCCGCATTTCTAGCATTTTGTCCAGAAAGTATAGAGCGGTGAGATGTTTACTTACCACAAAATGCCTTTGGAAGAGATAACGTGTGCTGTGCAGCTTAAAACAAAGCTAGTACAGAAAAGTGGATATCCTTAACCCACTCATTTCGTCTGCAAGGCTCCGGACTGGTAATACTCAAAAATATAGGTGAGCGGTTGCAAGATCAGCTTCCATAGGTGGATGAAACAGAGACGGCACTCCGAGATTGTATCCACGTCATACAAACCATGTTTCGGATCCGACCTTTGACGAAAAACGAAGAGAAAGACCGCACATGTAATTTGATGTGCCGCTCGACTAACTACAACCCGCATTACAGACCGACCTTTACCTAGTCCTGGCTCCATGAGCTCAAATCATGGGAGCTAAACAGCCATTGGTAGAATCACCATTTCAAATGCAGAATCACGTGAATCGTAAAACCTCTACAAGAGAAGAGGGCCCAAAGGAAGATGCCGACATCATTCATCATCGTGTATCTACATCAACGCATAGCGGGAGAATTATTAGACAGTGCCTACGTCTATCAGTTATGTCCCCCCCCCCCACCGCAACTGTATTACAACGCAATATTCCAGCATTCCCCATTTCGTATAAATATATTCAGCCAGAGGAACTATTAGACAGTGACAGATTCATTTGTAAGGTCCATAAAGAATGGGATGAACCCTTCCCCGTCTTCATCGATGGAAAGCTTATAGAAGAGACGGTATAGTGCAGTCAGATTATGTGTGTATCAAAGAGCTTAGGTACAGTTTGTTTATCAAGCTCTGTGTTGGGTGACAGTACCTCGCGGTTACGTCACAGAATCTTTCCGGTCGGAAAAAAAGATTTAGTTAAGAGACTGATCAAGTTAACAACATATGCCAGTTAATGGACTACATATGTGGTTAATGAAGTTTAGTTGCTTACATGTATTATGTGAGGTAATGATGTACAATCATTCCAGATATTGGTATTGATTTGTTTGGAGGGAAATGGTTTGTTGAATCGGATTATGCACAGTGTATTGTTTGATGATGGTTTATTTTGTTATTATGTTTTGTTGATTTAGGAGTGCAGAGATGTTAGAGTGCAACATAACTCACTATGAAGTCTATATTAAAAGCTATAGTTAGAACTAAGAGTTGTTCTGTACTGTCTTGTGAAGGTTGTTACAACGTAATGTTATTGTGGTGATATATGTCACTGGTTTATTTAAGAACGTGAGAGTTAATTTGGGGAGGTCGAACGCACTTGGCCTATTACTTCAGATAGAGGATCTTATTCCCTTGAAGGCTAAGGCAACTGACCTGACTCTCAATATCTTCTCCATGTGATTAGTCTTCTTAAGGTGAATTAGACTGTGATCAATTCTATCCTAGTCTCATCCTTATGAGAAACAGAGCCATAAGTCTAGTTCCTGGAGAATTCAGCAAGAATGAGCACCATGTATCATTTCATCATTTCTAATATCTAGAATCAAGGACCCTCTAGATACCCCTAGACGCAAAATTCCGATATTATATACAAATAACCTCACATCATATCAATTAATTGTTTGTTTGAACAAATGTTTGCAATTTTGTAAATATCACCTATTAGAAAGTATTTAGTATCTATGCACGTTCGGCTTTTTAAATAGAATCAACCTTCTCGTTGCCTGCTGTTCTCATTAAATCGTGTCATCTCTTAATCACGTGCATGCAAGTGTGACTGACTTGTTTCTTTTTCCAATGCCACTGGAGTGTGCCTTCGGATATCATGTCATCGTTGAGCGAGTACATTGTGGAATATAACCCACTTGGAAGATTACCGGCCCTTGAGACTACCCTGTCTGGGCATTTTGACACCCAGGGTGTCTTTAATGTCCCGTGTTTACCGACGTGCTGGTCACCCCTTCTTCTAAGAAGCATTTCTTCGAATATTGTTCTATAGAAACAACTGTGATGTTTAAGAGACTTAACAATTTCAGCTTCTGACACAGAATAATGTGTGAGTCATCTTCCTTCCATGATCAGAACCTATAAAATGTATTCGTCGTTTTCATGATCCACGACATTTCACTAACTTGTATGCAACATTTACGTTCACAATTCTTGAGTTGCTTGTATCTATATCCATGTATAACAATGACATGGATGATCTGACATTTTGTGTCCATTTGTAATACTGGAAAGCATACGAAAACACTGTTTAAATATATCACAAGCATTCTAATAATCTGACAGCGCTTTAATAACTACTACAACCTAAGTTGAATTTGTATTATAATCAATTATAATACCACCAATTCACATATATTTGACAGTAATCACGGCTATTATAGCATGCAATAAACTATATAGAGGATAAACAAGAATCCTTTTCTTCTTGTTATAGACCAAGTTATGTGTCGTCGGTGATCATGTCTGTAAACAGTCTCCTGTCTCATGTGCTGGCAATCATTCTTCATACCCGTGTTCCTCCATAAAATGCTGTCAAAGCCTCCTTCATCTTCTGTCTTTGTCTCCCCCTGCCTCTCCTTCCCACCAACTTTCCTTTTGTGACAATATACTTCAGTTTCCACCTTCTAATGTCATGCCCAAAGAATTGTGATTGTCCTCTTCCAGTACGCGCAACGAGTTCTCTGTGTGGGTTAACGTCTTTCAAGATATCTTCAATCTTCTTTCTAACCGTGCTCGATGTTATCATCATTCTTCAATAAAACCACATCTCCGATGTTTCCACATACTTTTTTTTTTTGCATACAGACCTGATATGTGAGGCATTCGTAAAGAAGATGGTTTGCCATTGCTTGCGTTCTTGGAGTCACTAAAGTTTAGTGACTAAATTGGCTGTATCTCTCCATAAAGCGATCTTCTGCCTACAGTCGTGGAGCTTGAGACCATAAATAACAGCTACCTGTCGGCTGCTCTCCAGCTCCACTCACCACTGCTTCCGTGAACCAAGAATCAAGCAATCTAATTCAACATCATAAATTAATGGCCAAAGCGAATACTATACATTCATTGCAGGAATAAAATAACCCAATTCATGTCACACAAAATGGCGTACGTTCTCAAGCATTAACCATGGAAGCAACTGACACATAAAGAAGGCATATTTGTAACGGTAAAAGTAAAAACAACTCTTATATAACACATTAATAAGGAATTAGAGGAAGGAAACAGTAATTGGTTACCAATTATAACTGAAAACATAAAGGTTTATACGGCGTACAGTAAAGTATATTTGTAACGCTACCAATAGTATTAGTTGTAAATTGTGTTGCAACAGGGCACACATGATTACTATACTGTGAATATCAATATACTTGCGTGTCGGTCTTGCTCCTTTCATAGAATCTAAATTTAGCAGTGACAATTATAAGTGTGTAATATATTCTTATTTATACTTATTGTTTTTCATGAGTACTATATGCATCTATTGGAATGTAAATGAACAAATTAGGAAGAATTTGGAGGCAACAGAGATTTGGTTTTTAAGACGAGTGTTGCGAATTTCTTGAACTGCCAGAGTAACTAACTAATGACGATTGCCCTAAAGAGGATAATGAAACTAGAACGTTATATACAGCAATAAGAAAGAGACAAACCTCTTCCTTTGGTAATGTGATGAGAAGAGAGGAATTGGAAAACATCGTGACGACTGGAAAGATCGAGGGGAAAAGAGGCAGAGAACGACCAACAGAAATGATGCTGGATGGATTGAGACGGTGGCATGGAGGAATATCATCAGCAGAGTTGATCCAGAACACCAAAGACCGAGATCTGTGGAGAGACATGAACGACTACGCCAACTGGCATGGCACTTGATAATGATGATGTGTATCATCACTAATCTTAGTACAAGAAGCGCTTAATCTTAAGCACAGTTATAAATTTAGCATTAAACTCTGTTGTTATTAAATTGTATCTTAGAATATATAATTATTAACCGTAGGTAAAATCTGTGTTTGTAATGACACTTTGAGCCCTTAAAGTATTGCACAACGGTTGTGGAGAACAAGATGGACAGAAAGACTTTGTAAAGTCGATACAAATTAGGTAAAGACATGTAAAGGGTGTGTATCAGTTACTAATTAATTCTTTTATTATAAATGTCGTTGACATAATACATAACATTCGATCTAAAGTAGTAAGGCCAACTCAGTGATCATCAATGAAATAATATTATAACATACACATGTTGACAAGAAATTACTGCAGACAGAAAGCTGTCATTTATTATCAGGCATGGATAATAAAACTTGTTAGTAAATGTCTGAATGAAACATCAATTGATTATACCCAGCAACAACAAATGATATTTATAATAGCACCTCAGGCCAGTTGAAACATATATCCAACCGTAGTAAGTTGCTGAAAAGAGATACAATTTTTTAAATTAAATCACTGCTGAAACTTGGTGTTTGTAGCACACAAACATATACATTTGCAGTGTTCACAGTTGCACGTTTAATAATATATAACAGTAGTAGGTTGCTGAAAATATATGCAATTTTTCAAATTAAATCACTGCTAAAACTTAGTGTTTGCAGCACACAAAATATCAATTTACAGTGTTCATAGTTATACTTTTAGTTATACTCTGAGGCTTAGACAGCAAGCTATTTTTGACAAATTATGAGTACAATAATAATTACAGAATGTTTAGGGAATGTCATAGTACATTATACTAAACATCGTGTTCTACTTTCTCTGCCTGGTAAATGGAGATACCGAGTCCCTGGTCAAACTTGTGTCGATTTTCTTCTATTAGTAAGTTTTATTTTTGTCTTAGTTTGAGATCATCTTAGAAAACATGAGGGGTTTTAATACTAAACTAATCGACATAATAGCTTGTCTACAATATATATATATAGGCACATATTGAAACTTAATTACACCTACTTTAACTGGGACTTTAGAGATTAAAATATAAAATTACCTAGGCACACAATTCGACACAGTCTGATGATCCGGGAAACAAAGGCCGTCGTTGTGGTGTTGACACATCACCTATCCAGTGCCAATTAGTATTTATAAGACTAGCACCATATACCACGTACACCTCAAGACGTTAAAAAGGTCTTTACTTGACTTGACTTTGCTATATCTAATCCACACATAAACCTGACTATATTATATACTGTCAAGTGATATCACCAGCTATGCACAAGGTCGTGACAAAACACAACTCTTCAATTTTTACATTAGCAAGATCTGCAGTATCTCGCCCAGATGTGGTGATTATACAATTGTTGAGCGATGACGCTTTAGTACTGATTCAGTGGATACTATTCGCTGTGACTTGTCAAATTATTAGTATTTTTGGGACAGCCACGAACATTGTCACGATCGTCTGTTTCATCAAACAAGGCTTTAAGGACCCAGTCAATATCAGTCTTCTAGGTAATTACGTGTAAGACTGTACTGTTGTCTATCTCTTGCACTGGGGTTTCCCATCCAGTGTGGACTTTATAACAATGCGATATCTTTTAATGATGGTAATATTTTGTGTATCTATATTTCATGTCTTCGTTTAGCTGCATGTTAACTCCTCTCTTAGACTTGTTTGCTTCTATTTAATGAAATACCACGTAATTTTCGCACATCACATTTTAGGTCCTTAAATATACATTCTAACATTTTGTGCTTTGTCCACACTGTGCACTATATAATAAGGTTGAATGTAAGTAACATTTAACTATTCCTGTTTGTAATTTATGTAGTCAATGTCCGTACTATAATTATGTCTAGCCTAGGTCACTGTAATAATTCGGCCTAACCATTTGTAAAAGGTGATCATGCTTTGCTGATGGCAGTAAGCAAAAGGAATTAAGGAAAATAGTCACTGCAGTACATTTCAATGATATTAGAGACCCAATTCCCCTCTTATCAACCAAAAACGTCAGTATAAGCTATGGGGTTTCTGATATCTTCTAAAAATACTTTTGGGGAGGGTGTCATACACTAGTGAATTTTACTGTTGGTTAAACATAGACGCCATAAACAATAGACTGCACGATTCATTGCCTAGCATATTTCGCTGCATCTCCAAGGACGCATACTGCAGTCGAATAGTATATATATCGTTTGCAATAACAATAACAAATTAATAAATCGCAAATATCGTATGAAGGAGGTCAGCGTGGCGGATTGGATAATAGGGCTATCTTTTGAACTTCCGGTGTGGTGACGTCGAGATAGCGGGTTAAACCCCTACCACCAGTCAGTTGGACTAAAATGTTCACTTCTCGTCCTCGACTTGGAGACGTAAATTACAAATAATTCAGAAGTTGTAGAGAGCTCGTCTGATGGCGAGTGACACTGGTAATGGGGAAAGCTAATCGATAAGTGAAAATCAGTGCAGTGCATTATAAGTAGCAGCACGTGTGTGAACTACCCTAGAGTTTAAAGCGAGCCAACAAAACAAATATATCAGGAATCATGCAATAATCAGGAATCGTGCAATAATCAGGAATCATGCAATAATCAGGAATCGTGCAATAATCAGGAATCATGCAATAATCAGGAATCATGCAATAATCAGGAATCGTTCAATAAACTGTTCATGGATTCTGCGTTTGTTAGCTTGCCGCCAGAATATCCCCACCACATATACAACCATTCAGTCCTTAAGAGCTCTGATCAGTAGCAGTATGTAAAGGGGTTTTCCCCCTCCCCCTTTTCGGAATCCAGATTCCTAATATTTCCTTATATAGCTCATGTGACGTCACATTGATTCATCAAACATGGATCGGTCAAAATATTTCCTTATATAGCTCTATATGATGTCAATATTCCAGGGATATAACTCACGAATAACCACTCGACTGGTTGATTGCAATATTACAATATTTTTAATAATTTAAAAAAAAGAAAAAAAACCGACCGGCGGCTTGTGTGCGTATGCGCGAGCGCGTGCGTGTACGTGTGACCGGTGTGTTAGGGTTACAGTGCTCGTCCTCAGGGTGGGGGAGTGGTTGTGAAGTGGGTGTAAGACGGGTTTTCTTTGTTAAGGAGGCGGTTATATGATCTGTAGAGGCAATTAGTGGCTTATATACTATCATCAATACGAATTACAGATCTTCAAATGAAAGAACGAATAAAGTTAAAGCGGCGGCGTGAGTATGGTAGGTGTCTCGTGGTCGGGATGTGTGACTTGGGGTGGTCTAAGGGTAATGTATCAAGAGTATAGAAAGGCGCTGGCATGGGTCTGATAGGTGCTTTATGTCTATTTGGTTATACCACGAAGTACACTTGTACTTGCAGCGAGGTGTTGAGTGGAGATGACAGGTTCGAATCCCGGGTGATAACAATATTTTCCGCATTAACTCCATATTACACTATCTCGGGTGAACAATATAGGTCAGGGTACCAATAGCTCCTCTTTCCCCATATTGTTCATCCTCCTCCTCCTCATGCATTCTTCTTCTTCCTCCTCATGTATTCTTGGCATCCTCCCCCGGCATTCTTCTGCCTGCTCCTCCTTCATCCTCCTTCTCCTGCAGTGTTCTTCCCCCTCTTCATCCCACCTCTTTACCTCCGTTTTGCCCTCGCCCTCATCCGCCTCCGACATCCTCCTCTCCTGCAATATTCTTCCGCCTCTTCCTCCTTCTCCTGCATTCTTGGTATCCTCCTTCATTCTTCTTCCTCCTTCTCCTCATCTCCCCCCCCCCTGCACTCTTCCTCCTATTGCCTGCCCGACTCTTCCTCCTGTCTCCTCTTCCTCATAATCCTTACCGCCTCCTACTCACCCTCTTCATCCTCCATTGGCTAGTGCATCTGACGTCTACACAGTAGACGTGTTTGTGTGCTCTCCTCACTTTTGGATTATTTTTTCTTTCTATCTTCATTAGAGCGCAATGCATTTTATATGATTGTGATCACAACAATGCCGTTCAACTACTGAAACTGTTTTAAGGTTGCTAAATGTGCTTAAAAAGGTTGCTAAGTGTTGGATATGAATGCTAATAATGTTGTATTCAATACTATGGATAAACTTTTCACGAAACGGAGAAGCGTCAATGATAGCTTGAACTAGCCAATCACAACAATGGAATTTAAAACCGAGTGCGGACGCTGCTACAATGCTACCTGCGGGCGAAAATACAATACTATGTAGCCATGCATGACGAGGAGGAAGCTCCTCTGCTGTAGGTAACGGCAGAACGTGGGCAATATGGGTTAAGAATAATATCTACGAGAACTAAGAACTGCACACTAAACAAAGAGAAATCAGTGAAAAGCAAGTTAAAGAATTGCTTTGGCTCTCCATCACTGTCTTTCAAGCGTATGAACGACGGGAAATGCATTTCCATTACTTTCAATAATACTCTGCATTATGAGGCATTTCGAACATGTCTGATCAAACATTATCAGGGCGACCAAGTTGAGTACAGGGTAGACCGACACGGCGCTCAAGTCGAAATCAAAATATCAGCTTGGTTACACGCTTTGCATCTCTACCACTCGAAAAACAGTTTGCTTGCCCAGGGGCAGCTGACGTCATGTCTGCGTGGCTCTCGACTCATTTCGTCGAAATAAAGCAGACAGCACAGAAACTGATAGGTGACTCGCTAAACATACCTGCCTGATCTCAGCATGCTAGTGGCTGGCGAACCAATACAATCTGCTTTTATAGTGATCACAGCATCAGGCTATAATAACAACATAGTCCAACAAACCATGACTCAGAACAGCAACAACACGAATGAAACTTCTAACCGACCAGTATTGCTAGCCATTGAGTACCCGATGAGTATGTGTGTAGAAGAAGTATACAACCGAGTGAAATAAATTCAAATCAATTAGAGGTTGCACCATCGGTACTAGATGAGAGCCCGGCTACAAACCAACACTCGTGCGTCAGTCAGCAGCATATTAAAAATTTAGAGTCAGATTTGAAAGTACTTTTAGACGCCGCCTCTGACAACACAAACAAGATCGCCACGATCATTAGTGACTATAACAACCTCAAGTCAGAGGTGACTCTCCTGAGAGAAGAAAATGTTAAACTAAAACACACCATTGAGACTTTACAACGCTCGCCCACTATTGACCTGGCAGCTAACGCAGATAGTCTCGAAGTAACAGAACCAGTTGTAGGCTGGGTCAATTACTCAGCCAACCAAAACACATCAGCAAATAAACAATGTTGCTCAAGAGCACTCAACATATCCTATCGAAGTAAAGGTCAGCAATAGATTTGAAGCATTGCAAGAGCAACTGTCAAACAACAGTCAAGACGACAGAACATTCGCTGAGAGAATACGTCCACATCCAAGAAGACAGACGTGTCAGAACCCAATATACACAGAAAACACTGACTGACTGCACCCACGTGATAATTGGCGACTCTTTGATTTAGGGAATTTACAGCGACAGCAATGTCCTTATCAGACACCGACAAAGCCGCAACAATTCAGCTTCCAGGTGCAGGAGTAGAAAGACTAACAGACAGTATACGTTGACTGTTAGTTAATACAAACATTAAAAAGACAACGATTCATATAGGGATACACGACACTATGAAAAACCAAAGTATCACAATTTATCAGTAAAGAGCACTACTTGACTTACTATGTTACACTTTCCCAAATTCTACAGTTTTTTCTCTTCCATCATACCACCAAGTTAAGGCTCTCAACGTCGATTGGCCAACATAAACAATAAGACCCTAGAGACTTTTTGCAATCGGTATAATGTACACTTAATCAACAACTTACCCTTCTTCACATCATAGACAGGAGCACCAAAGAAACGATTGTACATAGACCAAATACACACATCCACATTAGGAAGTAGTCTGCTTGCAAAGAACATTAAATACCCAGAAAGGGCACAAAACCTGACCAACACACACATGCAAAGAACATTGATTTGTGAAGAACCAAGGCCAACTCAGGCCAACCGAAACTCCCCCATTTCATCAGGTAAACGTCTGCTGACATCTGACCCCGACCTCCTGCCACTCAAGAATCACACATGCTACCAAGAATAAACCAACCCATCCTTCCTACCACCATCTTAGCACGGGAAGGAGATAGCTACCATAATAGTTTTCCTGCCCTCCCCTGCAAGTAACCTGCGTTGCAAACATCGGCACACACACACGACAGTAATACCAATTTAACACAGCCCCCTCACGCCAACAATGGGCCACCTAGCAGACGAAAACAGGTTCCGCATCATTGGAATCCAGAACTGCGACACTTGATGCAATTTAGTCCGGCCGCACTGAATCAAGCTGTTATGATGTCTCTACAATACAGACCTGTAAGATAGGATATGTATTACAAACTGAGCCCTATACGAAAGATACCAGGAAAAGAGCTTCCTTTAATTGCTTACTGTTTAGCGTTTTATCTCCCGTGTGGGATACCCAACTTTAAACAGGAACATTGACTTCTATAGTCATTTATTCATTCTTTCGGATAGCAGCTGGTTACATAGCTTGCGAAGTAGTTCGAGCAAATTAATTGTTGTATGTTCATACGCTTTAATTCGTTTTGTTCTGTATTTGCACTATACTTATTGGTCTCATTAGTTATATCTTTATAATATAGTCATTTACATATCGATTTATATTACTGGTATTTTGTAAGTTAATGCAATTGTGTATTTTTATGATCTTGTATTTCTACCTAATTTTGACTAATTAACACTTACTTCTTGGGTGAAATGTCTGAGAAGTGGCAACATTGGCTCAATAAGTCAGGAATACGTCTTGGACACTTAAACATATGCAACTTATTTAACAAGCTGCCAGAGATATCTTCTATTCTTAATCACAATTTTCATGTATTCGGCCTTAGTGAAAGTAGACTAAATGAAAACTTTTTCAGATGAGGACATCTCTGTTAAAGGGTACAAAGTTGTTAGAAGAGATTCCTGTAGGAAACAAGAGACAGGCATAGTAGCCTATGTTTTTAATCTACTAAATGTTCACCGTAGGCTAGACTTTGAAACTTGCGAAATAGAATGTATTTGATTGGAGTTAAGACTTCGAAACCGCACACCCCTGATAATTGGCTACCTCTATCGAAATCCCAGGGCTGGACACGTCTGGTACTAAAACTTCACTACCATGATGGATGTGGTTTTCGCTTCCGGGAAGGAAATTATACTACTCGGAGACTTTAACATTGACACCAACAAATCCCATATAATTTGGGGAAATATAATTGCATCATACAACTTCCAACAAATAGTAAAACAAGATACTAGAGTAACAAACTCATCTTCAACACTTACAGATCACATTTATGTAACCTGCTCAGACAACATCATAGAATGCACCGTGCCTAATTGTGCAGTGAGCGATCACTACCCAATATGCTGCACATGGTCTAAAAAAGGAATTAAAATTCCTAAACATAAACATATAACTGTAAAATATAGAAGCTACAAACATTTCAACCAAAACGCATTTTTACAGGACTTGCTCAGTTCACCTATAAACAATGTTTATCAACTTACAGGCCCGGATGATGCTCTGGAATCCTGGATGAAGAACTTTACTGATGTGTTTGATAGTAAAACATCACGTCAAACCACCTTGGATCACCCAGGAAATTCTTGAAATTATGTTAAAAGACACATAAAAAGCGGGATCTCAGCACATACCGTACTCTTAGAAACAAAGTTCGATATACCATACGAAAAGAAAAGAAATATTACTTTAATAAATTAGTAATGGATAAAACAAATGGTAAGGACATATGGAAGGCAATTTAACACCTTGACAAACAAGTATAACTTCTCAAATTCATTACCATCAAATCTTATTTCATGCGATCAATTCAGTAACTTTTTTCAAAACGACATAGATCAGTTGAAGGCTACAATACCAAATTCTCCTTGCAACTTATCTTTACTGTCATCGTTTTGCGAGACCAGATGCCCCCGAGATATCCTTTCTGACATACCGCTAATGACAGTCACTGAAGTATTCACTTACCTCAGTAACCTAAAAAACACAAACTCATCTGGGTTAGATGGAATCAGCAGTCGGATTCTCCGCTGTGCTGCGCCAGTGATCTGTGTATCACTAACCTATGTATATAATCAGTGTCTCACCAAAGGTCACTTTCCATCAGATCTCAAAATCGCTAAAGTGTATCCTCTCCTTACATCTGGTTCATTGGACAATGGTCTCCCGAACAATTATAGACCCACTTCTTTACTATCATCACTATCTAAACCACTAGAAAAACACATCCATAAGGTAAGATTACAGTATTTAGATCGCAACAAGCTTATAGTTGACAGTCAATCAGGATTTCGACCAAAATATTATTGCCATACGGCCCTAACAAACATGATAGAATATTGGCACCAGAATATAAATAACAACAATCTATGTGGAGCTGTTTTATCGATTTCAGAAAAGCATTTGATATGATAGACCATGCCATTTTAATTAAAAAACTAGAGACAATGAAAATTGGACCTAATGTTGTGACGCTAATAACATCTTTTCTGTCAAACAGAAATTAAGTAGTATCATACAATAAATCTCTGTCCCAAAACCACTACCTTCAATACTGGAGTACCGCAAGGCTCTACTCTTGGCCCTCTATTATTCGCCATATATATTAATGATCTATCTTTGCATCTTTCGTCGTCCTGCGATCTATTTGCAGACGACTGTACAGTGTATACAAACGCTGAAAGCTGTAATTTGATGGAGTCGTCTTTGCAACAAGAATTAAATAATGTAGTTAGGTGGAGCTATGTCATAATCTCCCATATAGTTGTACTATAGTTGTGCCGCGGCGTCGTTACGGGCGTCAGGTAAATACCATTTACCTATCTACAGGTTCGCCGGTGAGCTAGACTAACCGACAGCGGTCAAGCCAGTACAGGCGTGACGAACGCAGTTCCCGCGGGACTCAATCCCACAGGGCAAGTGCTCAGAGCGAGGAACGGCAGACAGGCTTGGGTGACCGAACGATACGGACGGGGTTTGAGAGAGGCGTGTATATTTGCTGTGCCTGAATGCCGATTGCTAGTAATTCTTGTGAGAAGATAGAAGACTGTGCGGCTGTGGTATAAGTCTGTGAGTGTCTCCAGTGTATTGATTCATTGACTGATTGTATTATTATATTCACATTGTAGTTTCGAGATGCCGGATCTGATTGTGTTGTAAATAAAGTGTTGAACTTAGTGTTACCGTGTGTCACGTCAAATCATTCCGTGACTGTGTATGTCTCACACGTGTTAGGTCATACGAGCCATATTCATCCTTAAATGTGAGAACCTGACAAGCTATGAACCGTATGAAAATTAACATCACTAAAACAAAATCTATGTTATTAACAATCAGACAAAGACTTCAGACTCTAAATTCACACAGATCACTTCAACTTCACATCGATAACATGCCAGTAGAAAGTGTAATTGAGCACACAACATTAGGACTCATCATTGATAGAAACCTAACCTTTAATCCTCACGTTAAAGCGCTCACTAAACAAACAACGAAAAAAGTCTCCCAACTCGCCAAAATTAAAAATTTCCTTGATGAGGACACAAGGAAAATATTCTAAACGTCTCACATACAGACACATTTTGACTACTGCTCTACAATCTGGGACGGTTGTTCCAATTCAAGCACCAAGCGACTTTACTCACTCCAGAAACGGGCCATGAGTTTAATTTATAGCAAACATTTAACTGACAATCCTAGCCTGCAAAAACGCCTTCAGTTACTACCACTCCGCAAACGTTTGCTTTTCAATAAGGCCAAACTAATTCACAAAATCCTACATCGGAATGCCCCAAATTACCTTTGGCCATTGTTTGAATATAATGCTAGACACAGTAAACGATTAAATATATTACACGTTCCGAAGCCTAGGATAGACTTATACAAAACAAGCTTAACGTACTCTGCAGCTCAGCTGTGGAACAATCTTCCACATGAAATAAAAGACATCACCAATCCCTATACACATAATCGCACATTATTTGAACACTATATCAGTACGGATTACCTTCCCCCTTAATAATAGAAGTAATAATAAAAAATAAAACCCTAGTATAACAGCCAGTCCCCTTTTGGTAGGCCAGATATTAGATATAGATAGATATTGTTAAGCCCTATATTCCACATAGCTAATAACAAGTGCCACTCCAGTTATTACTATTACTGAGTCGTGTAGTATTGATTTTTCATTTTCCACATGCCTTTATAATGCATATCTTTTATATTGTTACTGTTTTCAGTTAGCCTTGAATGATGTGTGAATGGTATAATGTATGAAAGAGAGTGATAAAAGGGCAGAATGTTAGACGGGCCTAGGTACCCAATTCTTAACCCTTTCAAAATAAAGTTTTGTTGTTGTTGTTTTCTCTTTTCTCCTCCAACATTTCCTCTTCTTTCTACACTCTTCCTACTTCTCCTCCTCTTCCTCCGCAGTATTTTCTTCTTCCAAGGTCCTCTTTCACCTCCTGTCTCCTTGTTTATGTATCTTGCTTCCACCTTTACCTCTCTGCATCCTCATGTCTCCTCATCTTTCTCCTCTTCCTCCTACCTCCTTACCTCCCAGTACTACTACTACTACTACTACTACTACTACTACTACTACTACTACTACTACTACTACTACTACTACTACTACTACTACTACTACTACTACTACTACTACTACTACTACTACTACTACTACTACTACTACTACTACTACTACTACTACTACTACTACTACTTCAACAAGAACAACAACTACTACAACAACTACAACAACAACAAGAAGAAGAACAGCAACAACAACAACAACAATAACAACAACAACAACTACTACTACTACTACTACTACTACTACTACTACTACTACTACTACTACTACTACTACTACTACTACTACTACTACTACTACTTCCGCCACCACCACCATCACCACCACCAAAATTACTACTACTACTACTACTACTACTACTACTACTACTACTACTACTACTACTACTACTACTACTACTACTACTACTACTACTACTACTACTACTACTACTACTACCTCTACAGACAATATAACAGCCTCCTTAACAACGACATTCCGTCTTACAAAATCTCCACAATCAGTCCCTACACCCCGAGGACGAGCACTGTAACTCTAACACACTCGCTCTCTTGCTTACGCACGCGCTCGCTCACGCACAAAAGCCGCCGGTTCTTAAAATGATTAAAGTGGTGTAATATTGCAGGGAAAAAAAAACCAGTCGAGTGGTTATTCATGATTATATACCTGGGAAATTGACGTCACATAAAGCTATATAAGGAATTATTTTGACGAATCTATTTTTGAGGGATCAATGTGACGTCACATAGAGGTATATAAGAAAATATTTGGGATCTTGATCTCGAAATGGGAGCGGGGTGGGGGTGGTGGGGGGGGAACCTTACGTACTGCTTATAAGTTTCTCAGTATCTCAGCATATAACGGTCGACGACATCAGTTCGGCGTTAGTTGACAATACTTCTTTAGCCCCACGCTACTGCACTTGTGTCTGGCTTCGCCCATTTTAAATTGAGGTTCTTGAAGACTGTCAATGTTGCAGAATGCAATCGTATCTTGGTCACTTTAATTGCTCTGCCTCTGTGACATCATTTACTAAATCAACAAGCTTCTTTGCTCGTTCGCTTTCCACAGTAACTCGGCTGACAGACCTAGCAGCGTGTTCATTTCCTCCTACACCAGCCCAGCCTAGCACAACAATAAACCTGCATTTGGTCAGGCTTGACCTTCTCAGAGACTCCACCTAGTGTCTTCGAGCCCAGCCCATCACGATCTTTCTGATAATACGAATTAGGTCACTGAGAAAGCATGTTTGGGTTAAAGGCTGTCTCCAGTCAGGCTAATGTTTGTGCTACTGCAAGACCTCGATAGTTAGACTGCTTGTTATTAAGGCGAAGACACCGCAGTCTTCCTTTACAGTTCTCCCTTCGACCTGAGTAACTAAATTCTATACTCTCATTGTCAGATTATTAACAGACACATCTGTGCAGACTACCTCAATCTCAGACGAGGTCTCAAAAATCAGGAGAACTTCGGCCTCTGCAATTACTGGGTTTTCGTGTCTGCATCTCTTATGTAGAGTGGGCAAAAGAACAGGAAATGATTGTAGGAAACACCTGGTTCAAACAACACCCTAGAAGATTATGGACATGGAGGAGTCCTGATACCAGGATTAGAAACCAGATTGACTACATTCTGATTAGCAGAAGATTTAGAAACGCATTAACAATAGCAAAAACAGTTCCCAGTGCTGATTGTTATAGTGACCACAGATTACTCACAGGAACATTGAGGATAAAGTTGAAGAAAGTCAAGTATATAACAAGAAACACTAAATATGATTTGTGTACATTGAGTAATGACAAGGAAATACAAAACAAATTCAACATAGAAGTACAGAACAGATTTGAAATTCTGTCTGATCTAGAGATCCTATTCCAGGATGTGGATGATCAATGGGAAACGTTGAATAATTCAATCAATGTGGCTGCAGAAACAACTATTCCAAAATTAAAGAAGGTGGGTCGTAAGAAATGGATGACTGAAGAAATTTTACACCTCATGGAAACAAAAAGACTCAGCAAAAATAATTCTGTCAAATATGAAGAAATTCACAGACAAATCAGAACATTATGTAAGGAGGCAAAAGAAGCATGGCTTGAGGAAAAGTGCTTAGAAATTGAAAGCCAACACAACAGTCAAAATACCAAAGTAGTGCACACAAGAATTCAGGAACTTACTAATAAAAGAACAAGTACATCAACCGGGTGTCTAAAAACTGAAGATGGCAAAATCATAATAGAAAAAGACCAGATTCTACAGGTATGGACAGATTATGTGAAACACCTTTATGATGATAACAGAGACGAACAGTATGATATTAGATTTAATCATGAAGGACCGCCAATTTTGGAGATGGAGGTTCGAAATGTTCTTAAGCATATGAAAGCTGGCAAGTCCCCCGGTGCAGATAACATCACAACAGAAATGATTAAAGCTTTAGAAGAATTTGGACTAGATCAAGTCACCAGACTGCTGAACACATTATATGATACTGGAGATATACCTCCTGAATTATGTAACTCTATATTTATTGCAATCCCAAAGAAATCAGGAACCTTGGAATGTGATCAACATAGAACAATTAGTATAATGAGTCACATCACAAAGATTTTGCTAAGAATTATCATGCAAAGAATGAGGAAGAAGATACAACCTGAAATAGGGGAAGAACAATGCGGGTTTGTAGAAGGAAAGGGTACAGTAAATGCTGTGTATATGCTGCGAACAGTTATTGAACGTGCTATAGAAGTAAACAAGGATATACATCTTTGCTTTATTGACTATACAAAGGCTTTTGATAGCGTTAGACATGTCAGTATGGTGGATATGCTTGCAGATCTACAAATTGATGGGAAAGACATTAGACTTATAAAAAACATATATTGGAAACAACAAGCTGCAATAAGGATTGATAATGAAGTGGGGACAGTATCAGCCAATTAAGAGAGGTGTTAGGCAGGGATGTGTGATGTCTCCAGATCTTTTTTCCCTGTACAGTGAAAATATTTTCAGAAATGTAGAGGATATAAATGGAATCAGCATTGGAGGACGAAACATCAATAACATTAGATATGCAGATGATACAGTATTAATTGCAGACAATGAGCAGGACCTGAAACAATTAGTAGATGCGGTTGTTGTACACAGTGAGCAACTGGGGTTAGAATTAAATTGTAAAAAGACTCAGGTTATGGTCGTCAGTAGGAAGGAAGAAGTGCCACAATGTAATATACAAGTAAATGGAAATATTCTTCAACAAGTGAATCGGTACAATTATCTTGGAACAGTTATAACATCTGATGGGAGATGCCTTGAAGAGATTAGAACAAGAATCGCCATGGCGAAAGTAGCCTTTAGCAAGATGAAAAACATTCTGACCAATAAGAAGATGTCAATTGAAACGAGGAAAAGAGTGTTGAGGGGATACATAGAGCCTGTTCTTTTGTATGGATGTGAAACTTGGACAATGAGCAGTCAAGCTGAAAAGCATCTGATGGCTGCAGAAATGTGGTTTCTGAGGAAAATGCAAAGAATACCATGGACAGACAGAAAAACCAATGACCAAGTACTACAGGAGACAAATGAACATCGTAAACTGATTAGAGAAATTAGACGTAGACAGTCAAAATTTTTTGGACATGTTATGAGAAGAAATGGATTGGAGAACTTAGTGACAACTGGCAAGATCGAGGGGAACAGACCAAGAGGAAGACCGAGAGGAAAATACCTGGATGGCTTGGCCACATGGCATGGACGAGACAGGAACACTGAGCTGATCCACGACACTGGTGATCGAGTGAAATGGCGAGTCATGACCGCCCACGCTTTCCGGCATGGCACATGATTGATTGATTGATCTCCTATCCAGTCTGATACATACTGAAAAGAACGCCCCTCATTCTGTTGGCACATGTATCCATTCTTCTCCAGGTTATATGCCGTCAAGAACAAACCCGTTGTATAATGTTCTTGGCCTGACCCATCTCGGATTGATCTAATTTTAATCTGCTGCTCTTTCTGTTCTTGATCTCACTGTGCAGTGGATGCTCTTTATTGGCACTGACTCGGAGGTTGGCTTGCGCTCGGCAAATCCTTGCTTTGTCTCCCGTGGTTGGAAAATCAAGGAGGTACCGCATCCTCCTGTATACGGCATATTGTGTGCACCCAAGTATGATTGCGTAACCTCATTCTGTATTTTTTCCAGTCTCATTTTCTGAGAACGACTGAGAGTCAGGATATCCAGGGTGTACTCAATCATTGAAAGGACCAGTGTATGGAAAGGAAACAGATGACGCTGCTCAGTTTGAAGACGTCATTATCCTCCTCGCAGTCATGCGACTCCTATCTTGCACTACCACAATGTGCTTATAAACAGCCAGACGTTTATTACAAGCATTCCCATGTACTTCATTGCATAAGTCATTTCCACCACCTCCAAGCATGAACTTACAATTGAGTACTACTGGCGTCATTAGTTTGACCAGGGCTCCCGTATTCCTAAACCACATGGTTATGGTGATTATGCGGTCGAGCTGTCACATGTGAATACCACCATCCGTTGTAAGAGGACAGTAGAATTCTATTGAAGAAGAAATGGACTGATAGTGAGTTATAAAAAAAAGTTGAATCATTAAGAAATCCAATGTCATTTTATTGTATGCATTCTCAAGGTCAGTTGATGCAGCACAAGTGAGTGACAATACTTGATTGGGACCCCTCATACATGTGACCGTATTGCGAGTAAAACACGAGAAGGAAGTAGACTGGTCACTAACTGTTATAAGATGGAATCCTTGTATATGTGCAGTCCGCAGCATTTGTCTAATATGAACATGTATGTAAATATGTATTACAGTTCAGTTTACACACAATTAGTACTCGTTTTCTTTAGAAATTCAGTGCAGTCTACATATCTGTGTTAGTCTCCATACATTTACAATGACATGGGGATACCTTCAAATTGCACGGCTTATCTGAGACATTTAATAATAACAATTGTTGTGAATAAAAAAATAAATAAATTGTACAGGGTCCTGTATTACAAGATGACATTTAGAAATATCAAAGGAACTGGTGTTGACAACTTTAATCAGCAAACCAACACAACAGACAACAGCACAAGAAGACTAACATGCCAACGTTGCAGTATTATAAACATGCTCTCTTATAAATGAAAAACATGCAAGTAGCGTAGCCGGCTTCCTAGCCGAGGGGTTAGCAGCTTTCTCCGTTAACCCTGAATACTCTCGTGGTTGACGTGAGCGCACGAGAATTAGAAGTGGTTCGAGTCTAGCCAGTGACTTATGAGAGTATGGAGCCGGTCGCTCAGAAAGTCGTGGCGTGCTGATGAGCGTAATCTAGCCTAGGAATCAACATACAGCTGAAAGATGCTGATTTTGACCGCAATATCCTGAAACAGGATGGAAACTCGGGGGAAAAAAATGCAAGTAGCGTGAAGTACTGATCTAATCTGGTAGCCAACATAGCACAGACTAGCGCTATTGCTTGCTGGCCCAGTGGTAGAGGCAAGGAAATGTTTTAATTACCTGGGCATCCAATACTAATAGTATCTGTTAACCTATCAAGAGTCACGTGATCAGTATCAAGCCTGCCGCCTTAACGTAAGAAAACATTTGTTTATGTTAGGACAGCCAGTGAGCTGACGGTCCCTGCTCCAATGGTTGATAACCGGTAGAAGGAGTGGTCCTATCGAGTGCAGAGTGGTTTACACATAATGGCCAGCACCATATACCCAACACCTG
The DNA here is from genome assembly GCA_014155875.1 of Cepaea nemoralis. NCBI lineage: Eukaryota > Metazoa > Mollusca > Gastropoda > Stylommatophora > Helicidae > Cepaea > Cepaea nemoralis. The sequence continues at coordinate 28,598 of JACEFZ010012028.1, read as the reverse complement.
TCATGGCTTATAAAGTTGGTGGAATTGCGTTAAAGTTGTGGAAATGTAAACAATATAAAATAACACAAAGTAATGCAGATTTACAGAACAGAATTACGAATTAGAGTATTACAGCCCAGTATTCTTATAATCTTGCCGACACTCAGTATTCCTAGGAAAGACCAGACGAACATCTTATATATAAAAGGCAATCTCCGTATTTATGTATGTCCTTTATGCGTTCGCGAACGGTCCATCCGATTGAGATGAAATTTTCTACACGCCTTCCTTTCATTCCAGAGCTGCCAACTGTGATATTTTTTTAGTGTGAAATCGCCTGCTTACTCAGTATTATTTCATTTTTCATTTTTCATTATAATTTCATATATCTCAGGGGACCTAACTCTGTAAAAGTTATTTCAAGGGGCATAACTTTTCTGTATAACTTATAGTCATATTGTGGCATCGTTTTCAAAGATTTATAAACTCTTTGTCCATAGTTATGTACCGGCATATGAGTTATAATAAATAATGATACAATCTGTAAGGCATTTTCAAAGTTTTCATAAAAATAATGCACAATGCATAACATTGTAACTCATCTTTTTTTGCTTAAGAAGTTACTGTAGTCATGCAGGTGATTAGAAAGAGTTTTCATTAAAAATAATGGATGGTGTGTGGAAGGACATTCTTTTAAGTTACTTTTTTTGTTGTATGAATTTAATGAGACGCTACCCGCCAGGAGCTGGGCGAAGCCACGCCGGGTCAGATAGATAGACAGACCCACCTTTTCGCTGCAGTTGTCTACTCCTCCTTTTCCTTCTTCTGCTGATGCTGCTGCCGCCTCTCCATTTACTCAAGTTAATTGTTGGGGGAAGATGTAAAGATCTTTCAAGTGCTCTATCTAATGCTTTTTGTAAGTTGGTCTTCGTTTATCTAAGGTTGTTCTAACTGCAACCAATAAATGATTAGACAGACAGGCAGACAGACAGACAGAGAGGGAGGGACGGACAGACAGACAGACAGACAGACAGACAGACAGACAGACAGACAGTCGGGAACGGGAACTTATATGACTACTTATATGAATTAAATGAGATGCTCGCCATCAGGGGATGGGCGAAGCCGGGCCGGATCAGACAGACAGACAGACAGACAGACAGACAGACAGACAGACAGTCGGTAACGGGAACGAGAACTTATATGACTACTTATATGAATTAAATTAGATGCTCCCCACCAGGGACTGGGCGAAGCCGGGCCGGGTCAGCTAGTCTATATATATAAAACAAAGTGTATGTATGTCCTTTATTTTTTCGCTAACGGCCCATCCGATTGAGATGAAATTTTCTACACGTCTTCCTTTCATTCCAGAGCTGCCAACTGTGATATTTTTTTAGTGTGAAATCGCCTGCTTACTCAGTATTATTTCATTTTTCATTTTTCATTATAATTTCATATATCTCAGGGGACCTAACTCTGTAAAAGTTATTTCAAGGGGCATAACTTTTCTGTATAACTTATAGTCATATTGTGGCATCGTTTTCAAAGATTTATAAACTCTTTGTCCATAGTTATGTACCGGCATATGAGTTATAATAAATAATGATACAATCTGTAAGGCATTTTCAAAGTTTTCATAAAAATAATGCATAATGCATAACATTGTAACTCATCTTTCTATACTTAAGAAGTTATCTAAAAGATGTTGAACAATATCATCGTATCTTTAATGTTTTCCGCCATCATATCGGCACGATTTCGCTTGACAGCACTTCTCAGCGCTATCAAGCCAAGACGCCTTACACATTTCAAGCAGCCTGATACGGGGGGAAAATGGCACGTCGTAATAGCACAAAGAAACAAGCAGCTTCCAAGATGCATAGTGAGAAAACCGACCAGACTATCAAGAAGACGAACCTGCCTTTGGAGAGTCTGCATGCAAGCTGTAATAAAGTATCTGAACCTACAGTCAATGAAACTACCAATAAGAAGAGCGACGACTACCCACAGACGAACACAAAAACTTGTGAGAGGAAGGAGGACCAAGACACCAGAATCAGAAACACTGATTCAAACACAGTCAGATGGGTGGTCAAGCGGCTAAAAATGGAGCTTACTGATCAACAAATACAGAAGCAGCTGCAGGAAGAAAATCTTCACGTCAACATTTTGAAGGCAGAGCGGATTCTTACCTACTCAGAATTAAATGAGATGCTCCACACCAGGGACTGGGCGAACCCGGGCCGGGTCAGGCAGACAGACAGACAGACAGACAGACAGACAGACAGGACAGGCAGGCAGGCAGACAGACAGACAGACACACAGACAGACAGACAGACAGATAGATAGATAGATAGATAGATAGATAGATAGATAGATAAACAGACAGGGAGGGAGGGATGGATAGACGGAGGGAGAGACAGAGGGATGGGTCTATTAGACAGACAGACAGACAGACAGACAGACAGAGATAGATAGATAGACAAACAGACTGACAGACACAGACAGACAGACAGACAGACAGACAGACAGACAGACAGATAGTCGGTAACGGGAACGAGAACTTATATGACTACTTATATGAATTAAATGAGATGCTCCCCACCAGGGACTGGGCGAAGCCGGGCCGGGTCAGGCAGACAGACAGACAGACAGACAGACAGACAGATAGATAGATAGATAGATAGATAGATAGATAGATAGACAAACAGACAGGGAGGGAGGGAGGGAGGGATAGACGGAGGGAGAGACAGAGGGATGGGTCTATTAGACAGACAGACAGACAGACAGACAGACAGACAGACAGAGAGAGATAGATAGATAGACAGACAGACAGACAGACAGACAGACAGACAGACAGACAGACAGACAGATAGTCGGTAACGGGAACGAGAATTTATATGACTACTTATATGAATTAAATGAGATGCTCCCCACCAGGGATGGGCGAAGCCGGGCCGGGTCAGCTAGTATGTTATAATCAGACTGCAGTTCTTACCATGAGTATTTGGATTCTTCGCAGGCAGCTGAAGGTACGGACGGAGCCTGTGTTGTTGATTCTTCACTCACTCAACTCTACATGTAATTATTGTAAAATAAACTCTGGTAGTAGTTTCTTATTTGCTAACATCAGTAGCCTTAAGCTCCACAAAAAACCTTCATCAAAACTGACAGCGAGTCATATCCACTTGGTTATCCTGATCCCTTTGTTTAGATGTATGTTTACTGAGACAACGGCCTGGTTATAATCTATGGGATTAAGTAATTCCTTCACTATGGCTATGGTGTCGACACAAATTCATCAAATGTATAAACACACTTACACACATATACAAATATATATATATATATATATATATATATATATATATATATATATATATATATATATATATATATACATATATATATATATATATATATATATATATATATATATATACATATATATAGATAGAGAGAGAGAGAGAGAGAGAGAGAGAGAGAGAGAGAGAGAGAGAGAGAGAGAGACAGAGAGGTATATTGCATCCATAATTATCACCATTAAAACAAATACCCACTATTACAGTACATACTGCATAAGCAATGTTATTATATAAAGACCGTAGATTGTATATCTAATTCAGTCATTAATTATTCCTATATTTGAATATTTGGTTCACATGTAAAACATTGTAGCGGCTTGTTGGTGTACTGGTTACGGCGACGTTTCTAATTCACTTTCATGCGTAGGGGACCTATATAACTCTAGTTTGAGATATCCTGGTTGCCTTATCCTGGTGATGGCTTTGCTGCTTTCCAAAGACCGAAGACCGAGTTAAATGATCGGGTGTCTAATAATGTCAGTAGCAGGAATCAGGTAGTTGTAGGTAGCAGGAATCAGGTTGTTGTAGTAGTAACCTGTGGCAGAGAGACTCGTCACTTGCACGACTGTGCTATAATCTACCATTCTCCATGATATAATAGAAATGTGTGTTTGCTTTCCCTCTTCGTGTGACTGTTTGCTAAGCTCTACATCTAAGACTACGTGACTTTCGTTTTATTCTTTGCGCGTAGATGAGATTGTGTCACCTTTATTTGAGCGTGTACTATCTCAGTTGCCTCTACAACTGAAACTTCTCCGAATTTAACAAAAACCAGTATATGGCTTTCCCATAACATTTCGTATAGACAATTCTGTGTCACTTCCTGCCAAGTTGTGCTGCAGTGATTGATATTCTTGCAGATGTAAATCGAATCAAAATCATCTGTTGGTTATGTAAAACTGGATCAATATTATATGTTGGTTATATGCAATGAAGCAATATTATCTGTTGCTTATGTAAATAGGATCACCATTATCTATTGGTTATTTTACTGGCATGCAAATTGTTAGCTAAATATAACCTTTAGGCATCTGCGTGGCAGAAGGGCTTAAAGTGCTTGTCCGCTGCGCTGATGGTGAGGTAGCGGTGGATATCTATACCAGTCAGTTGATCTTCAGTGTTCATAAAACAATTGGAAACTACTGAAAGTAAACTTGCTTAAAAATCAACATGGTGTTATGGTTGATTGCAACGTCCTGCAAAAGGCATGCATCATTCAGTAAATATGACTTTTAACTTTCCACGAACCCATTGGTCGGCTTGTTGCACATCGTTGTTGTATGCATCATTCAGGAAACATGACTTCTAATTGTAGGCTTCACAAGTATTCATTGGTCGGCGTGTTGCACATCGTTGCTGTATGTGTCATGCAGGAAATATGTCATTTAACTGTAGGCTTCACAAGTATCCATTGGTCGGTATGTTGCGGTTCGATGTTGTATGCATCATTCAAGAAATATGACTTTTAACTGTAGACTTCAAAACTAACCGTTGGTCCGCGTGTTGCACATGGATGGTGAATTAAGACTTATGTAGATTAGGTGAGCTGAGCCAAGACACGACATCAAGCTCTCAAGACATTCCCATGCGTGTTCTGTACACATCTTCAACAGCCAGCGAAGCGTTCCAATACTAATGGTACCCGTTGCAATCTGAGTATGTGTCCGTCTGGCCTTCCCTGGGAGAAATGAGTGTCGACCAGATGGCCTGGCCACTCCCTGCTGCACCATTCTCTCTGGTTTATCTGTTATTAAGACACTATACACATAATTTCAAAGGACGCTGACAACGTCTATCCTATTGTCCACCTATACTCCACCCAGCAGTGTAGACCTAGGCAATCTGTCCGCCCAGGTATGTAGACAGACACAAGATAACAATATTTGTCTTTATTGATGATGTTGTTGTTGCCGATCTTACACTGTTAACTTACACGGGATAAAAATGGCTGCAACAAGATCAAGAAACCGGACTGAGATAACCTGTGAGCTCTGGTACCTGAGGTACCTGAAGAAAAGGAAAAACAAGGCATGAAGACTGTCAGCTTTACAAGAGCATGTCATAAAATAAGAGAGGACTTAGCGATGAGAATCCTTCATCATAAATAACTACATTGACAGACAAACATATAAAGGACAATATCAAAACACCATTAAGGCATAATGAAAGAATAAGGACGATTCCATAACAGGATGAATCGAACTGGTGCAAATATGTGGTTTGAAACTCGTGAGCTTGCTATTTGGTCAGGCCATTGACACTATTTACCCACCATTCAAAAACAACATGAATGCAAGAATATACAATTAACATTATACTGATTTTAACAGAAGATTATATTCGTTTTATTATTTTAAAATTCTTAGGACTGGCTTTCTCCGACCTGGGCTGCCTGACGACAATAATTTGGGTGAATATATCCAACACTCCAACATTTGAGACAGCGGATTTGACCTTTGATCCCATAGAGTTCAACTATGTTACCATCGGGATGCTACACGTATCTTTCTCTAGAGTCACGTGTTTCATCACAGCTTTCATCACGCTGGAGAGATGTCTGTGTATTACTGCTCCACTGAAGGTTGGTTTAAAAAAAAACTGAATGTTTATCTCAGGCTAGATGTGTGCATGTGTGCTGAATGGCGTAAGGAATATATTATCCGAAAGTACTTGTTGGGATACAGAAAAATGTTGAGACTACAATAATGTGAGAATTATTTCAACAAATGTTTGACAGCGGTAACCATTTCAAAGACATATACCGCATAGCTGAAACAAGAATGATATCCAAATATTCTGGATGTCATGATAACATTTGAACATGTGAGAGGAATCGCCATTGGAGGATATATCCCCCAAAATATAATATATGCATTAGGATGCGGTACTGATTGTAAGCAACGACATGGCATATGATGACGCTGATAACAATTCACAGTAGAAAAAGAAAAAAAACTATGCATACAAATACAAACGACGTCTCTGATGTGTCCCCATATTACACTGAGGTAGAGGGCTTGCCAGTTCCTCACCAAAACAGCTATGCCTACGTTAGCGCAACTACGGACAGGTCAAGGTGTAGGAACCAACTAAAGAGAGACACAAACTTGCTGGCTTGTAGGTCAAATACAGTCAAAGACTAGGGAAAGAGAGACACAAACTTGTAGGTCAAATACAGTCAAAGGCTAGGGAAAGCAAATAACAAGAAATGTTTGTCCCAGTTTGATGTATTGTGCCGCAGGCTTGGCGAAACAGTGCAACGAAATTCACTAGATGATGTCAAATATAACACCGTATCAGCGAAATTCACTTGATGATGTCAAATATAACACCGTGTCAACAGTGGCACATCATATCCAGAACGTCACCTCTATAACAGCCTGTCGACATTTCTCTCCATCATAAGCCAGATGTGCATAGCGAGAGCAACTGGAGGACACTCAAAACCCTTCACCATAAGATCTGGAGTACGACAATGTTGTGTCCTGTCCCCTCTCTTGTTCATAACATATATAGACAACATATGTAAAGAAACCAGCCAAACAGAGACCGCAAGAACACCGCATGACGAGAACACAGAAGAAGAACCATCTGCAAATCTAACCATTAGAGAACTCCTGTTTGCGGACGACCAAGCACTAATAGCACAATCAGAAGCTGAATTACAAGACCACGTGAATAGTCTAAACGAAATGTGTAGGGACCACAACATGAAAATTAGTCAGTTAGGTACTGACTATAACTAAAGAAGAAAAAGCAACAACGATTTACCTAAACGAACATCCCTTGAAATAAGTAAAGAGTTTCAAGTACCTAGGAAGTATAATATCATCAAATGGCAAATCAGAAGACGAGATCGAAAATAGATGCAATAAGGCAAACTAACTCATTGGACAAATTGCACCAATACTAAAGAACAAAAATGTATCAGTACCTACTAAGAAAGCACTTTACAACACAATCTTCGTACCAACTCTATGTTACCAATGCCAAACCTCGACAATGACAGAAAAAGAAAAAAGAAAGATCACTACAACAGAAATGAGATTCCTGAGAAGAATTCTCAATGTATCAACACGAGATCAGATCAGAAGTGAAGAAATCAGGACTAAAGTGGGGGTTATAGCTGCACTAGATGTTTTAGAAGACAGCAAGTCAAATGGTTTGGCCATGCAAGTAGGTTACCAACTAACAGCATACCACAACAAGCAATGATGTACAGACCAGAGGGAAGCAGAGGAAAAGGCCGACCATATAATCGATGGACGCAGGAAATTTCAGAGTCCATGGGAATATCGATACAAGAAGCCCATAAACGGGCACTTTCCCGCTGTTTACATTTCACCTCGACACCGCAAGGTACAAGAGGAACATGATGAGATGATATGAGATGAGATAAGTCAGATGTCACAACTCTCTTTGCTGTCCTGTATAAATTATCTAATACTTTAATTCATCTACATTGTAGACTTTCTTCTCTCCTGGTCACAGGTAAACTTACTTGAATAAATTAATTATCGTATTAAAAGTTTCATCTCGTTTTTGGCTGTCCACCATATTTCATTTTGCTTATAACTGTTTGCCTTAAAAATCAGCCTTCTTCTATATAAAATGTTTGTGGGGTATACACTCTTCCCCCCCCCCCCCAACCACCCCTTTTCCTACAACGCAGTGTAATACTCTTTAGTAATAGGTATGTCAAAACTCAATATTTGCATTTCAACTGATTTGCTACATATCCAATTGTGTTACAGTAAAGAACACTCTTACTCGTAGTATTGTGTCTATTGTTTGTCCTTCATGCTCCACTCTACAGGGGCTTTAGTTGCTTCAGTTATTGCTGGTTGTTCTTTTATTTTCTGTCATCATATTTCATCGGTCTTAAGCAGAGAAGCCATATTTTGAAATATAAACTCTATCTCTAATTCTGCTACGGTGATAAAAAAGTTATTGTCATATTTGTATATTGATTACCATTATAGTTTTGTTTGTTGCATTGAGATATACACATTTATTTTCAATATTGTTCTTGTACTAACGTAATTAGTATTTCATTTATAATGAATGTTGTTGAAAATAATACTGCGGCATTAGCATTTCACTGGCACATTGAGGGTAAAGTTAAAGAAAGTCAAGTATACAGCAGGAAACCCTAAATATGACTTGTGCAAATTGAAAACTGACAAAGAAATACAAGATAATTTTAACATAGAAGTAAAGAACAAATTTGATTTATTGTCTGATCTAGAGATCCTATTTCAAGATGTAGATGATCAATGGGAAATGCTGAAGAATTCAATCAGTTGTGCAGCAGAAAAAACTATTCCAAAAGTAAAGAAAGTGGGCCGTAAGACATGGATGACTGAAGAAATTTTACAACTAATGGAAACAAGAAGACAGAACAAAAATAATCCTGCCAAATATGAAGAAATTCACAGAAAAGTCAGAACCTTATGTAAGGAGGCTAAAGAAACATGGCTTGAGAAAAATTGCAGAGAAATTGAATAACAACACAACAGTAAAAATGCGAAACTAATGCACAAAAGAATTCAGGAGATTACTAATCAAAAGAACACGTACATCAGCAGGCTGCCTAAAGACAAAAGATGGAAGAGTCATAATAGAAAAAGATCAGATTTTACATGTATGGTCAGATTACGTGAAAAGCCTTTATGACGATAACAGAGACGAACAATATATTGTTCAAAATAACAATGAAGGGCCGGCAATTTTGAAGATGGAGGTTCAGAATGCTCTTAATCATATGAAATCTGGCAAGACCCCCGGTCCAGACAGCGTCACAACAGAAATGATTAATGCTTTAGAAGAATATGGAATATATAAAGTTACCAGTCTGCTTAATACAATATATGATACTGGAAATATACCTCATGAGTTATGTAATTCTGTATTTATTGCAATCCCAAAGAAATCAGGAGCCTTGGAATGTGATCAACATCGAACAATTAGTATAATGAGTCACATCACGAAGATTTTGCTAAGAATTATCATGCAAAGAGTTAGGAGGAAAATACAACCTGAAATAGGAGAAGAACAATGTGGGTTTGTAGTAGGCAAGGGTACAGTAAATGCTGTGTATATACTGAGAACCGTAATCGAACGTTCTATAGAAGTAAACAAAGATCTACACCTTTGCTTTATTGACTACACAAAGGCTTTTGATAAAGTGAGACATGTCAACATGATAAGGATGCTTAAAGATCTACAAATTGATGGGAAAGACCTTAGACTTGTAAAAAACATATATTGGAAACAACAAGCTGCCATAAGAGTTGATAATGAAGTAAGCCAATATCAGCCTATTAAGAGAGGTGTGAGACAGGGATGTGTAATGTCTCCAGATCTGTTTTCCCTGTACAGTGAAAATATTTTCAGAAATATTGAAAATATGGAAGGAATCAACATTGGGGGACGATGCATCAATAACATTAGATATGCAGATGATACAGTCTTGATTGCGGACAATGAACAGGACCTGCAAAATTTAGTAGATGCGGTTGTTACACACAATGAACAACAAGGGTTAGAATTAAATTGTAAAAAGACACAGATTATGGTCGTCACTAGGAAGAACGAAATACCACAGTGTAATATACAAGTAAATGGGAATATTCTTCAACAAGTGAATAGGTACAATTATCTCGGAACAGTAATAACATCTGATGGGAGATGCCTTGAAGAGATTAGAACAAGGATCGCCATGGCAAAAGTAGCCTTTAGCAAGATGAAAAACATACTGACCAATAAAAAGATGTCAATTGAAACGAGAAAAAGAGTGTTGAGATGCTACATAGAACCTGTACTTTTATGTGGATGTGAAGCTTGGACAATGAGCAGCCAGGCTGAAAAACATCTGATGGCTGTAGAAATGTGGTTTCTGAGGAAAATGCAAAGAATACCATGGACAGTCAGAAAGACCAATGAACAAGTCCTTCAAGAAACAAATGAAGATCGTAAACTGATCAGAGACATTAGACGTAGACAGTCACAATTTTTTGGGCATGTTATGAGAAGAAATGATTTGGAGAACTTGGTGACAACTGGTAAGATCGAGGGGAACAGACCAAGGGGAAGACCTAGAAACAAGTATCTGGATGGCTTGGCCTTGTGGCATGGTCGAGACAGAAACACGGAACTGATCCACGACTCTGTTGATCGAGTTAGATGGCAGAACATGACCGCCCACGCTTACCGGCATGGCACATGATGGATGGATTAGCATTTCGAAGTTCAGGTAGTTCTTTTCCTCCGATTACAAAGGTTTTATGTTGTTCGTTTTGCATATTTCCCGTACCATTTCTCAGTGAGACTTTCAGTATTCACGTTAATAAACTAAGGAAACAAACAACAAGGATGACTGACTCGCTATTCTATATCAAACAAGTCTGATATATCATCACATATTATGACTGCTGCTTTGTATTCTCTGTAGACTGTTTTAATTAAACGTATTAGGCTCCGTGGCTGAAGGTATTACGGACGCAGTTGTTGTGCGAAACACAGCTGTGGGCGGTTTGGCAGCAGACCGCCTTACTTTGGTTTATTATTAAATGGTATAGGTGCTGGTCGTTCAGAAAGCAATGGTAAATTACCTGCATGTAAAACTTGTCCAGGAATCACGAACATCCAAAAAATGCTGGGGTCGGCTGCTACGTCCTATAAAGGATATGCAACTAACTTTATTATTATTATGAGGTGTAACAAATTCCCTTCATTGTGTTCATACATACATCATCATAGGGGTATCTAAGCTGTAATAAGCTGCATTAATATTTGTATAAATATGTGCTACATATTTCAGGTGAGAATGTTAATCACCCAGAAAACTACATTCATTATTATCGCCAGTATCTTCCTTTTCGTCATCGCAAGTTCCGCTCCGGTGTTCGCGGTAAATCAGCTGGGACTGAAGTTTTTCCCTCACAGAAACAGAACTTTACTTGGTCTGGTCTCCACTAAAGATCGGCAGATTGTTGAGAGCATCACATTTGTCATTAATAACCAGTTGTTCCCAATTATTGCCTTTGTTGTTATAATCACATGCACGATCATATTGGTCTTAAAGTTATATAACAAGAACAAATGGAGACTGGCGTCCGCCATAACTAGTCAGGCTGACAATGTTTCCAGCAGAAACCAAAAAGTGGCAAAAATGGTTATGATGATTTCGTTAATGTTTATTGCCTGTTTTGTGCCAATAAGTGTTAATTTTCTCATTATTTCAACAATGCAGGGCTTTTCTATTGATGGAATCAACAGAAATATGGTAATGTTGATCGGGGCTTTGGGACTCATCATGGAATCCATCAATTCTTCTCTGAATATCTTTATATACTATCACATGAGCAGTAGATTTAGGGAAGTATTTCGGGCATTATTCTGTTGTAATAAAATGGCTTAATAAAGTGATGATATTTTAGAAACAAAATAACTTCCATTTAGGAATGATCCTAAAAGACAGATCGCCGGGCCCACTAAGTATACAGATAAATAGCACAACTCTGAAACAAGTTAAAGAATAGGACATGAAGAGTATAATCAAGTTTGATGGTGCAACTTCAGAAGAGTTTGAAATCAAGAGTGGAGTTAAGCAAGGTTGTGTACTAGCTCCCACCTTCTTTGGAATTTACTTTTCACTTCTACTGAAATGTGCCTTTCGTGGTGGTATATACATTCACTTACGCTCAGATGGCGATCTCTACAATGCTCAGAGATAGAACACCAAGACCAAAATTAGGAGTGTAGTGATCAGAGAGTTGCCTTTTTGCAGATGATACTGCAATTACGACCCACTCTGAGGAAGAATTACAACGTCTATTATCTGCATTCTCCAATGCTTGTTCTTAATTCGGTTTAACAATTAGCAAAAAGAAGACACAGATTATATCACAAGGTACACATGGGGTACCATTAATCTTTATTGGCAACGACGAGCTCGAGATAGTAGACCATTTTACATATCTAGGATCAGAGGTAAATAGCAAATTATCCCTAGATCAGGAAATCAACATCAGGATTGGCAAGGCAGCAACAACAATGAACATGTTAGCAAAAAGAGTCTGGGAGAACAGAAAGCTTACTGCCAAAACAAAAGTCCTTGTCTATCAAACTTGTGTCCTTAGTACTCTTCTTTATGGCAGTGAAGCCTGGACAACTTACTCACACCAAGAGAAAAGTTTAAACAGCTTTCATATGCTGTGTCTTCGAAGAATAATTGGTATTAAGTGGCAAGACAAAATCACAAATACTGAATTATTGGAAAGATCAGGTGTGTGACGGTATATTCCATGCTCATTCTTCGTAGACTTAGATGGATTGGACGCGTTAGGGGGATATATGATGGTAGAATACCAAAGGACATCTTTTTTGTTGAATTACAGATGGGTAAGAGATCTCAGGGTCGGCCTCTACTACGATACAAAGATGTGTGTAAGCGGGACATGATTGATGCAGGCACTGATAATGCACATTGGAAAAAATCGCCACTGAACGTGTTGCGTGGAGGGCAAATATCAGAAATGGAATAAAGACAAAAGAGAAAATTATTGCAGATAAGTCACACACTGAACATGCGAGACGTAAGATGGTGCATGATAGTGAAAATGACCATGTGTTCACATGCATTCACTATGGACGAACATTTACAGCGCCAACTGGCGTTAACAGTCACATTCACCACCGCGATGGGTTGTAGTTCTTGTGACATCTTGAAGCACAATGTGCGATGTTTGTCCGTCATGAATGACGAAGACCATTCATTCACTGCATCTTTTGATGAGGAACGAATGACTTGCGCTTTAGATTTATATAGCGAGGTAGTTAGTGGTCGCGCAACTTCATCGTCCTCGCTCTCTCGTCTGTGTCCATCTGGTTCCAGTGGCGAGCATGGCAAGACGACTGGAAGACGGACACAGATGCAATGGACGTTAGGCTGCCACGGCCAGTTATCCCTGTGTGTAACGACTCTCTAGCCTGGAGTCTCGTGCAAACTGCCCTTCCGTCATTCCTTTTGTTTTCAGTTTTAAGACAAGCGTAGCGACTAGCAATGAGCGTATGATTACTGATAGGATCAACCAAATTTCCTTCGCGGAAGACGGACTGACCGCCAGATCAGACCACACACATATGAGGCGAGAAGCTGCCCACATAAGATATTGCTCATCTAAGTTGCGAACAGATTCTCCCGATTTACGGTTGAGCCTCACCAGCGCAGAAATGCATATGGCGACTGACAGGACAGACGTTCACGCACACGCAAGCCAAGAGTAGCATCGCTAAAGCGCGCCCTCCCGGTACAAGGTGATACATGCAAAACCACTGGATGCCTACCGTCAAGCTACGCCGACAGGACTGACCGACAAAAAGCTATACCAGCTTACTGACTGCAGGCCCACTACTCATCGAGAGAGAGAGAGAGAGAGAGAGAGAGAGAGAGAGAGAGAGAGAGAGAGAGAGAGAGAGAGAGAGAGAGAGAGAGAGAGAGAGAGAGAGAGAGTGGGCGCTTATAGAGACTTTGTCGAACGGTCGTACAAATTTTGCTCTTTGCCCGCTCAAACCACGACCCTCGCTGCACGATGCGGTTACATTCTCGAAACGCCTGCCTCGCTAACTTGCGTTGGCTGGGAAGATCCCATTTTGGTGCACCTCACACAGCCATCCGATTAGAAGCACAATGTAACAATCTATGGTCTGGCAAGACGGCAAGGTGCCAATGAAAAAACTACTTAAATAATAGCACAATATGCCAAGACCAGTTTCTATTCGTATTATTTTTATATTATTGATATGCTTTCAAGAAAAGGAATGGCTAAAACCTCTGGCCACATACAAATAGATAACATGACCATTAAAAGAACGGAAACATACAAATACCTGGGTACAATCTTCAACTGCTCCAACATCATAAGGGAAGAAATACAAACTAGAATCAATTCTGGAAATAAGATATATTATGCACTACAACATCTACTAAATTCAAATGCGTTATCTCGTAACACAAAAATTACAATATACAAAACACTGATCAGACCAGTTGTGCTGTATGGCCCTGAAACCTGGAGTACATCGAAAGGAGACGAAGCCTTGTTACAAACCTTTGAGAACAAAGTTTTAAGACGCATCTTTGGACCCATTAGGGATACACAAAGTGGAGAGTGGAAAAGAAGAAGTAACAAAGACATTTATGATCTGTTTAAGTCCCCGCAAATCACTGGTGTCATGAAGGCTACTAGACTACAAAGGCTGGGACATATAGAAAGAATGGAAGACAATAGGGAAACAAAACTCTCTTACACTCAGGAAATAAATGACCGTAGACCCCGAGGTAGACCAAGAAGGCGATGGAGAGATAGTATATATATATATATATATATATATATATATATATATATATATATATATATATATATATATATATATATATATATATATATATACACACACACACACACACACACACACACACACACACACATATATATATATATATATATATATATATATATATATATATATACATACAGACCTACAAGCACTTGGAATCAACGACTGGCAAGAGAAGGTCAACCAGAGAGACGAATGGAGACGGACTGTACCTGCAGCAAAGAACCTCAATGGCTCGGAAGGCTGAAGAAGAAGAAGAAGATATGCTGAATGTATATGATGTCTAAACGAACACGGCAGGGTAAATAAGTGATTGCGGTTTTATTATGCGCAGTTTTCTTTATGCAGATTGCCTATTATGGTATTGTAGTATGTTTCAGATATAATATGTTATTCCATGGTGAATATTATATGACATTATCATTGTTGTATTTGAAGCAGAGGTGCTGTGGTGTATACATTTCCCAAATTATATAACGGTTATATGGTGTGTGTGTGTGTGTGTGTGTGTGTGTGTGTGTGTGTGTGGCCATTACAAGGGCGTGATCAAAGTGCATTCATCGTAACTAACATGAGGCTGACGCAGAGACTGATCACCGGCAATATTCGACAGGTTCGACTTCATTACACCGGGGTTTTATCCTATAAGACATTTTTATGTGTGTTATTCTATATGTATAGATACGTTGCTATATGTGTAGATCTTGGAAACTACATATTCGTGACTGTCTATCTCAAGGTCTCAAACAGAGGATCAGTTTACACAATCCCTTTCAGTGACAACGAGGAAAGACCGCGTAGGGAAAAAGACTTGCATTTGCAAAGTACGTTGTCTCAACTAACCCACGTCGAAATCTCATACTGAGTCCTACAATCCTGAAGTCATGTCACAAGTATCAATATCAGTTATGTATTGCATAGTGCACGTTGATGTGAAATAATATTAATCCCATCATTTCATATGACTATCATTTCACACCACCACATAGTATGTCTTATGTTTCTAATCACCAGTTCACTAACATGATAACGCAAACATCATGTTCTGAATTTTATATATATATATATATATATATATATATATATATATATATATATATATATATATATATATATATATATATATATATATATATATATATATATATATATATATGAATTGATAGATAATAAATACAGTAGTAATTTGTTTCACTCATAGATCTATCTTAATATTTTCCAAGTGTACGTAAATCAATCAATCAATCAATCAATCAATCAAGTGTACGAAATTGTTCTGTATGTGTAACTTTGTGGGGGTCTCGCAATGTTAACTAGGGAGGGGAGATTGTCAGGGAGGAAACCTGCCCTGCCTAGTAGTAAAGTAATAGAAGTAAACCTAGGCATCTAACCTTCTCCTTCCACTACTTGGGGATACCAAGACCAGCTACTTTTACCTATTAACAAGCCATTTCCAACTGGGTGCTTATGTATCCAGGGACTTACTTCCGGTCCCCAGCATGGCGGTTAGGCATTGAACCGCTACGGCCTCTGAAGTATGTGTCTTTGTGGTTGCGGTTTGCATTTCGCTTGTTCCTCATGTTGGACTGGTAGTACTATGGTTCCGTCGCCCTGCTACTAGTGAATGCATGGCGCGACTCTGTGAGCTGTGACATTCACGTTGAATGATTTTGCATGTCCGCTTTTGTTTGTACAATGACCTGCATGTTCGGAACAAGGCCTTCCGACTGTTGCTGAAATGACTGATTTGCCTTTTCAGTTCACGGGTGCATTTTTCAGGACACTCCTGGAGTCGGCGATGGAGTTACGGAGTTCGTGCTTCATGCGACGCATTCGGCGGGTCGCCCTGCGGAAAGAGACCGAGCCATATGAGAAAATCTGGGTCAATGAAGTCTTTCTGGTGACTGCCGATTCCATCGACGATGAACTGTGGTTTTCGTGGGTAACTTTTGTGTTGGCATTCTGGCGGCGGCATTATGCACTGTGTACTTGTGCGGGCTGTTGGTTTGCCAAGACTCCTGTCTGTTCCACTTTTCACATTGGACAGTGGGGAGCATTTTGTCTGATATTCACTGGCATAGGAACGGCGCATAATGGGGACGCCACGTTGCCGTGAAGTTGGAACCTCGACTAACTAACTAACTAACTTGTATCCAGGGAATTGATCTATATTGAGCCTGAATGACATTTGTCCCGAGTTTTCTTGTTTGGTTTGAGAGCATTGGGAAAGTAAACCACTCCCATTACAACACTAGTGTGAGCGATAACTCAACTAGCTAACAAAGTGGGGTCTCACATAGCTCTCCTCTAATTAGCAATGTATGTCACTAACACAGTAAATAATTAATTAATTAATTAATTAATTCATTCATTCATTCATTCATTCATTCAGAGCATGGCCTTTACAGAACCTCTCTACCATAACAACTTTCCGGAATACCTCTCGGTCATAAGCAAGGATGTTCCGCTTCCGATACACCCATCTGGGGTTCATCTGCCATATCCTGCACCCACCTTCTCTTTTGCCTTCCTCTTCCGCTATTCACGGGCATATACCCCTTCCATTATTGTTCTGTCCAAACTTTCATGACGTTTCTATTACACATTTATTTTCTAACTATACATTCCGGGTTCCGACTACAGCTAAAAAATTAGTTGCACATATTTTACAGTACGTAACAGTCAAATCCAGCATTTTTTGGCTGTTAGTGATTCCTGAGCAAGTGTGCGTTTAGTAGTTTACCATTGCTTTCTGAACGGCCGGCACTGATACCATTGTATGGAAACCAACACAAGGCTTCCAAATTGCCCACAGCTGTGTTTCGAAAGCTGTATGCGGGATTACGAATTGCATTCGCAACCATTTCGTCCCAGAGCCAGTGATCAGTCTATAGATTAACCTGAAATATGAAATATAACAGCACGTAAAATAGTCAATATGCAAACATCTTTGTAAGTACATTATCCCCACAGCAAGCCTCTCTGAGGTTGGGAGCTCCTACATCGGAAGTGCACTAAGCAACGCAACTGCCAGAAAGTAACAATACAGCTGCAGTTACAATAACGTTTCGATGTGCACGGAAATTTAAAAAAAATGGATACAGCTGCAAATAACGGAAAAGAATGTGAACAAGAGATATCGAGAGTGCAAACTCCGAGAAGAAGTGAGATAGCTATAAGAAAAGTACAGTATCAACCAAAAGACTTCTGAGAAACACTTGACATCTAAGGATGGATCACCATTCTTTGCATAATGATGGGTGTAACAGACTTCACAACACAGTTGTGGTATGTTAAGTTGAAATGGGAGATAGATATCCCCAAATAGTTGATGCCGACTACTAATTGAAAAACAGAAATGGCTCGCAATACTCCCTAGTATTGGATCAGACACATATGGTAGGTATCAGGCAAGTGTGTCTAGTAGAAGGCCAAGAGAGGAAAGACAGGAAAGGAACTGCCCTCAGCGAGGAGAATACTCTCTTCTAGGACTGAAGACGAGTAGTATCCCTGCCATACAGCTCTTTTGATCTGCAGCATCCAGATAGCGTTATGACACTATTACTTTAATATTTAACACAGACACACGCATAACTATGCTGAATAATTAACTAACTCCTTCTTGAAAAATTTAAACGATTATAATGGATAATTTGGGATGATATGCATAATGGGCATAATAAATAACACATTGATTAACACTCTGAATGTTAATTGTCAGTATTGGTTATACTCCTTTGTGATGCACATTCACAGGCTCTGACTTAGTTAAATATGAGACTTTGTTTGATTGTTTGTTGATAATTCCATTTTTGAGTTAAGGCTTTTGGCAGTTGGTGGGTTTGGTGTTAGTTGTTGGTACTCATATGCAAAACAAGGCTTGAGTCGTACAGTTGAGCTCTGAGTGGTCAATGGCTGATTCATGGTCGTCACTCTTCATTGCATTAGAAAGGTGAGATCCATCAACTTTCACTGGTAATATTTCTGGTAGGCCAAAAGTAAGCACCCCGTATAGGCACAAACATGTAGGCCAATAAACAACCACCTGTATGTAAAGACACGAACAATAAACAGGTAATCTCATAAGAAAGTTGGGTATCCTACACATCTGCCCTGAATCCTTTTCTATCCCTAAGGTAAGATCCTGTCATCCTCTGTTTTGGCGTAAATGGTATGATGCGATGAATATATACACATATATGTATATGATATATGTAGCCAACATCTCATGTGTGGAAGACATGTTCCACCATATTCTGGCACTCAAGTATCCCAACAATCCACAACAGCAGACGCCTAAGTCACCTAGTTTACTAGGCGCATCTAGAAAATGAAGATATTCTCACCAAGATCTGGTGATACATCTTTCCAGTGTATATGACCGTACATACTCATAACATGCACATATTTCAATTTATTAACACATTAATAGAATATTAAGCAGATTGTATTAGGAGATTATAGATAAGCATATTGTGAAGTGGTCAAGCCGTTTGACTCGTGCTCCGAAGGTTGTGGGTTCGATTCCGGGCCGCACCTTCGGTTTACGAGTTAAATGTTTCGGAGACTCCTGTGGGTCGTCGCTAAAAGCTACGGAGTTCCGTGCTGCAGAAAGAGACCGAGCCATATGGGATGAAACCCGGTGCAATGAAGTCAACCCTGTCGACTTTTAAGCGACTTTTATTGCATTAGAAGATTAGAAATAAGAACCTTGTATTGGGAGATAAAAAATAGTGAAGGAAATATCTTGGTAGATCCTCTCATTTAAGCGTAGAATAGGCAAATGGGAATAACGAAGTAATAACTACTTCACTAGATGGAAAATAGACTGTCAGTAATCTTCATAGCAATTCAGCAATAGGAGACAAAGTCTCCAAACCGTATTCAAACATATAGAGAAGTAATAAATGGGTTCAAATTCATCCATAGTGTCATAACCATCACTATTGTGTTATAATAAGAATATCTTACCTATGTTCCAGACGCCATATATGTAAATCCTACTGAAATACACAACATGTGCTTGCTAGCACAGAGCTACATTTCATTGACTCGGAATGAAATTCTGCATTCAGTATATAGCGAGTTGGAGGTATTCCCGCATACCGTATTTTAATTACCTAATAACAATTCCGGACATTTTTGGCCCTTCCAGTGTTAATAGTCTGTTATTTTCTAATTAGTTAACTCACTTCATTGTTTAGTCTGCCCTCGGATAATTCTCCCCGTAGGTCTAAACATTCCTTTCAGGTGAGGTCTCTTTATAACAAACTTCGCGAGGGCAAAAAAACAAACAAAACATTTCGCCCTGCGTGTGAACCTAACTACAACAACATTGTCCTCGTGAGAATGTGCTGACAAACTATCTAACTCAGACAATTCCGTTTTGATGAGAACATTCTGTCACAACAGTACACATGTGAAATAAGCAAAGAAGCTGCAGAACGTGACTGTCAGGACTGTCCTCTGTACAGCCAATTAAGAAGAATATGTTGGCTTTTGAAACAGTAATAAACTCAAAACGGTGTGGAGGTAAAGAGAAAATAGGAGACCACATGCAGTGTATCACGAAAAGTTATATTCGGCTGTATCATTAATGATGAATTAGCGGGAAGAAGAAGAAAAACAAAGGAAAAATAAAACAGACGAAACTGGGGAAGAGGAGGACGTGCAGAAGAAGAGAAAGACACAGAAAAGAAAGAAAATGAATAACAGAAGTGGAGAATGTCTCGGGTGAATAACTCACATTATTCTTCAGTGATGGGGTCAAAAAGTTAAAAAAAAAACACATTGGCGTCGGCGTGAATAACAGAACGACAGATGTAATGGTAATGACAAGGAAACAGAGTACACTAAAGTTAGTAAAAAAAAAGGTTTAATTCCACTGCACTCCAGATAATGGTGAACACATTGGGGACACATTTATATTTATTTCTAGATACAGACACAGTCAGAGAATACTGAAAATACCGCTTAGAAGTAGCTCGTGGTGTAATATTTTATGGCCGTACTTGCAATTGCCAGAATTAAAACGTATGTGTTATTTAGGGAAACATTATTATGAAGCTACACCACAGTGGAGGGTACCAATCTTCTGATAATTGCATATTAAACTCCCTAAATTTCCACCAGATTCATCCCGAGCGAGACTACAATTAATGTGTGTTATGTCACTTTGATCATCATATGAAAACCATCTTTTTGACGTAACCTTTCATTTGCAAGGCGGTTTACCTGTTGCTTTTCTCCTGTATAATCGCATTCTCTACTGCGATCATTACAATCTCCACAAACAAGAAGCCTTCGTCTAGAAATTTCAACCATCTAGCTGTCGAAGTTGACATCGAATACAGAGCATGCACTGCGTAGCTCCCAAGATGATTATTAAGTAAGCATTCCAAACCAGTATTTATAATAATGCAGGAAATAGCCAATTGCCCTGACAGGAACCGCCTACCAGGGACAAGTCCCAGAACGTCCAGAAAGTGTCCACACGCCCGGTGGTGTACCCCCTTCCCCTACACATAAACAGTTGAGTCCCACGTAAACGTCCATGCAATTCAGGTGTCATGGTCTTCTGCATGTAGATCCACCATCAACTTCAGGGTTTGATATCAGAGCTATCATTCTCTCTGTATGGTGGGTTACACTTTCTTACTATTCTTAAGGGTCCCGGTAGCACACACGGGTGAAACCTTCCCCAGTCACGACATGTTTGCGGGAGAAAGTGTTAATTTCCCTCCTCCCCCGGGTCCCGTCATCACATAGATAGAGCTTGGTGAATGAAAATTGGATCTAGGATCAATATATTATAACCTGCTTTTATTGCTTATTGTAAAGTCCAGAACAAAACAGATTTATAGTTCTCTGTGTCAACCTTTTCAAGAACGGGGGAGTATAGTTAAGAGGGAGCTACACTGATTACGTCACAAGTGCTGCAACAAAGGAAAATGCCGGCCACCTACTCCACTGTGCATTCAAGATTACAAATTGTGAAGGCCCTAGCACATGATAGTTCAAGCCTACATTCAAGCCTACAAATTGTGAAGGGCCTAGCACATGACAGTTCAAGCTTACAGTCAAGCCTTCGTTCAAGCCTACATTCAAACCTACAAATTGTGAAGGACCTAGCACGTGACAGTTCAAGCCTACATTCAAGCCTACAAATTGTGAAGGCCCTAGCACATGACAGTTCAAGCTTACATTCAAGCGTACACATTGTGAAGGACCTAGCACATGACAATTCAAGCCTACATTCAAGCCTACTTTCAAGCCTAAAAATTGTGAAGGCCCTAGCACATGACAGTTCAAGCTTACATTCAAGCCTACAAATTGTGAAGGACCTATCACATTACAGTTCAAGCCTACATTCAAGCCTACGTTCAAGCTTACATTCAAGCCTACAAATTGTGAAGGCCCTAGCACATAACAGTTCAAGATTACATTCAAGCCTACGTTCAAGCCTACAAATTGTGAAGGACCTAGCACGTGACAGTTGAAGCCTACATTCAAGCTTACATTCAAGCCTACAAATTGTGAAGGAAATAGCACGTGACAGTTCAAGCCTACATTCAAGCCTACGTTCATGCGTACATTCAAACCTACAAATTGTGAAGGTCCTAGCACATGACAGTTCAAGCTTACATTCAAGCCTACAAATTGTGAAGGACCTAGCACATGACAGTTCAAGCCTAGATTCAAGCCTACATTCAAGCCTACAAACTTTGAAGGACCTATCACGTAACACTTCAAGCCTACATTCAAGCTTACATTCAAGCCTACAAATTGTGAAGGAAATAGCACGTGACAGTTCAAGCCTACAATCAAGCCTACAAATTATGAAGGCCCTAGCACATGACAGTTCAAGCTTACATTCAAGCCTACAAATTGTGAAGGACCTAGCACATGACAGTTCAAGCCTACATTCAAGCCTACGTTCAAGCATACAAATTGTGAAGAACCTAGCACGTGACAGTTCAAGCCTACATTCAAGCTTACATTCAAGCCTACAGATTGTGAAGGAAATAGCACGTGACAGTTCAAGCCTACATTCAAGCTTACATTCAAGCCTACAAATTATGAAGGACCTAGCACATGACAGTACAAGCTTACATTTCAGCCTACACATTGTGAAGGACCTAGCACATGACAGTTCAAGCCTACTTTCAAGCCTACGTTCAATCCTACATTCAAGCCTACAATTTGTGAAGGACCTAGCACGTGACAGTTCAAACATACATTCAAGCTTACATTCAAGCCTACAAATTGTGAAGGAAATAGCACATGACAGTTCAAGCTTACATTCAAGCCTACAAATTGTGAAGGACCTAGCACATGACAGTTCAAGCCTACATTCAAGCCTACGTTCAAGCCAACATTCAAGCCTACAAATTGTGATGACCATATCACAACACAGTTTGATAGCAGCTCATACTTCTGTACTTAGCTCGACATTGTCCCATTGAGTAATCGATATTTTAGTTTGTATCCTGACACCTCTTAATATAATCCTGATATACAAAACTGATTTCTGTCAGGAATAATAACAGTGACATCAGTATACTCTTTCGTATATTAGGTGCCTGATTTGTGTTAAATACAAAACATGTCATGGTTATGTAAGTCTTCTGCCCTGAGAGGGCAAATGGATAGACTATAATATTGTAACGATTACACTCTGCATTGGAACTATGGCAGTGGACTGGACAAATGGGTGATTGAGGGTACTACTGAGTATGCGGTTCGGTGCACTAAAGGGGATGAGGCGTGTCTTGCAAACATGATTGAGCGATGCCTATGTCATGTGGATATTGTGTGGGTGAGAGGCACAGCTTGTCATTGGAAGGACAACGCACAGCAGAGGAGGTGCAGAGCTGTTGTGTGGCTGTTGAGCTCTTGAACTATTTTTTTTCTTTTCTAGAGTTTGTTGTGCGGATAAGTGCAATTGTGTGCGCGTATTGTATCGGCAGATGACTATTGGAGGTAGTCAGGTGATACAAGTGATGCTCCCAAGACGGGGAACATCCCTGGCCAGAGTGGTGCAATTCCTCAATGAATGAGGAAAATCTGCACCTTTATAGTTGCCACTCAGGACTGCCATTGTCACACTGGAATGGAGCTAGGTGGCTTGAAAATGTCATACAATCTCAACAATCATATTAAACCAGCGGCCAACAACCAAACAACTAAACAACGGAGAAACAATTTTCAGACTCAACTAATCCCTACAGTTATTCTTCCACAAAGGATATTTTTACACTACATACCAAGGAATGTTTACCCCAGCATTTAGATTAGCGAGGACATGAGGATATTAATGATCATTAGACTCCAACAGAACTTTATGTTAGCTAGATGTCATTTATATATGGACAAATATATAATTTGTGTATTAATTAGTGAGTGACATTGTGATACCCATGGAGTATATACTTCCCCTCCTTTATTTCAGTACAGGATTATACTATTATTAAATTGTGTTATTCACTTTGTCTGAGCCGCCAGCGACTGCAGCCTACCTTGTGCCAGACGTATTGGTTACCCATTCCTCTGGAATACACAAGACTAGGCCGAGGGAGGGATCATGTCGTTTGGGCATCACATGATCTCTGAAGCTCTGCCCAGACATTGTGATGGAATATTGGCCACATTCCACTCACATACTTTGGTCTGTCAAGACTGCAAGGTGTCTACAAGGTGTCTACTATTCACTTTGTGATCAGAGAAATGTACGTTCTGGGTTCCATAACAGGTGATAGTGTTATCTTCATTTGAGATAAAAACCTAGTGGGCTGGTGGACGGGATGCAACTCGCTTACACTCTAAGCAGAGTGATCTTTATAATTTCTGAAAAGCAGTGACTTCCCGGTGCTCTCTTGGCCTTCTATTAGAAAACCTGACTTATAACTAGTGGAATCTTATAGTCTATATCTGTTTTATCACTAGGGAGTCTTACAAGCCGATTCCTGGTTTTCCTATAATAGTTGGCACCTGAGAATTGGGAAAATTGATCTCCCATTTCAATGTTATCATACCACAGGCACCCATACCATTTTATAAAAAAAAAAAAACTACGCAAGGCGGTCTGCTGTCAAATCGCCCTGTGTTGTGTTTCGAACGCTGTTTGCGAGATAACGAACGTCGTCTGTAATCCCTTCGACACGGAGCAGGCATCCAAAGTTTAAATAATTGACCTCCCAGGCTGGTTGAGCCTACAGTGGGTACCAAGGAAAGTTTCAGAAGCAAAGACGTGAGATTGAACACAACACCCATTGAGTAACATTTGTCATATAAAATATGAGTGTAACACCATATACACAACACACCTTAAGGCGTGACGCAGGTTCGCTTAATTTGTTTTTATGTAGGGCCGTGCACAGTAAATGATAAGTGTACAACATTATGATTAGTTCAGGAATTCTGCCCTCACACAACCCACAATTTATAACTATGAAACCAATATGCTCTCAGTACGTGACAAGTTTACATTATTTACACTGTTAAGCATCATCATCGAAGATAAAATTATATTTCATGACTTCATGCGAATTCAGAGTAGCGAAATTGTCTCGAAAATTCTAAGATGCTTATTAAATCTAGGGGATAAAATGCTTATTTTAGTGAGCAGTGTCTGTATAATTATTGAAGAAGACTAATTAGTTATTAGAATACGAAATTCAGGAAAATGTCATATTTTAGACGTGTAAAAAGACATACAAGTCTATAAAAGATAATTATGAAGGAAAGTGTACCGAGAGGAGGGAAAAAGAAAAACCTATAACTTAAATATATTAACGATGTGACAGATAATGTATACGTGACAGCAGCAACGACAAAACATCTTTCTTACGATGAATCTGTACAGCATAGAACACTGGGTAATGATGTATATAATTAGTGGAATCTGCGAGCCGCGTACAATCGATCACAGCTAGAGCGCTGTTATTTAGTTTGCCACCTTGTCTTGTACTACTTGTTAATTTAATGATATACAAGACATTCACAATGTTTGCACTAAACACGTGTGACAGATGCAGATACACAAGAAATGACCGGCATTGAGGCTATATGAGATAAAGATATTAACCACTTGCCAGGTGAAGGTATAACTTGTAGCAGAAAAGCCCGACACTCGTGTTATTCTACAATATTCATAATCATTACCATGTGACGTAGGTGCTCATGTATCTCCGCCGATCTCCGCCCTCTGTGTTCTGCCTTAATTCTGTAGATGTTACTTCTCCATACCCCCTACATAGATCATCGGTCATCACGTATTTTTGGTCTCCATATCCCCCTACTGAGTAATCTAGAATCACGTATTTAAGTTACTTTTCCATACCCCCTCTTAGGTAATCTGTCATCACCTATTTTTGGTCTGTTTCTTCCTCTTCCGTTATCTATGGCGAAATGAGTTACGAATGCAAATCGCATTCCCGCATACCGCATTCGAAACACAGCCGAGGGCTATTTGGAAACAGGCCGCCTTGCGTTGATTTCCATACAAAGGTATGAGTGCCGGTCGTTTAGAAAGCAATGACAAACTACTGAACGTAAACTTGCCAAGAAATCACAAACATCCAACCGATTCTGGGGTTGACTGCGACGTCCTGTAAAGGATATGCTGCTATTGTTGTTTGTTTACTTCTCCATACTCGCACGGTAGGTCAATTGCCACTACGTCATTTGGTATGTCCCTGCTCCTGCTGCTGCTTATCTTTCTAATAGTCCCGACATTTTCCACTTGTCATATTCTCATTGCATGGACAAAGAATGTCTCTTTCTTATAGCTGATGGACATTACAAAGATTAAACTGAGGGGCAAAACGACTAATTTAAATGCCTATTTAAAAGAAGTATTAAGAGTAAACTTGCAGATATAAAAGATCTGACTTAAATACTGAAGTGTGTCTAGACAATTTTGCATGTTAGTTCAGTTTGTGACACTTACAGTGACATGTGGTCCTCTCGGAATGTCCTTTAAACGGCACGATGTAAATTATTAAGTTGAATAGTATGAAGTACAGATCAGTATATTACTACTTGGTTTGAATTTAACTGTCACAATATGCAATACACTGTCCGTGATACGATAAGTTTCCATGAGATATTTAACGCTCATATGAAATAAAAGTTTTAACAGAAATATCAGGTATTATAAAGTGGTTTAACTAGCATTAAAATACAAACGATGACAAGAAACACAGACCCAATGTCTGCTACCCCCGCTTCACGTACAGTGACTCAAACATTACTCAGTGATGAGGCCTCAGTCATCATTCAGTGGGTCATTTTGGCTGTAACTTGTCAGGCAATCAACATTTTCGGAACAGTCACAAACATCATCAACATCATCTGTTTTACGAAGCAAGGGTTCAAGGACCCAGTCAACGTCAGCTTTCTGGGTAATTTTCCTAGATGTTTCGTGTTGATTAAAGGTGACTTTCTTTGCAAACGGTTATCTCCATAAGTGCCCGACCACATCCCATAAGTCGCACGAAGGCAACATCACAACAGTGCACGAACTCTGTAGCACGGGTGACGGTTTAAATATGTATACACAACAATCGCATTTGCTGTGAATATTCATTGTATGAATAGCTTTTGCAATTTTGAAATGTTGCCTGGGCAATGGTTTTTTCTGGTTTGATGTTTCTAATTTACAGCTGCAGATACATTTTCAATGTGCGCACATATTCTTGTAGTTTGTGTGTGTGTCTTTGTCTGAAATGGATGAAGGTCCGATTCGTTTTAAAGTCGCTTAAAGTCGACAGAGTCGACTTCATTGCACCGGGTTTTATCCCATATGGCTCGGTCTCTTTCCGCAGAGCAAAAATCGTCACACAAAGAACGAACTCCCGTAGCTCTAGCGACTACCCACAGGAGTCTCCAAAAAATTTCACTCGTAAACCGAAGGACGCGGCCCGGAATCGAACCCAAACGGCTTGGAAACTTCGCCACGGAGAGTCCCGGGTCAGATCCGTTACAACATGGAATCAGAAAAACGTATACCCTCTTCGTTCTTATACAGTAGAAATCCACACAGAACTCAGCGAAATGAATCGTGTCTGCTTGATCAGAGGGCGTGGTACTCTCTGAGCTTTTACTCCTCTTGACAGATGGTATTCTGTGTCTATTAGGTTTTTATTGTACTCATCAAATAAAATATTAGTTAGTTAGTTAGTTAGTCGCGGTTCCAACTTCACGGCAACGGGTCGTCCCCATATTGCTCCGTTCCTGTGCCAGTGAATATCACACAAAATGCTCCTCACTGCCCTATGTGAACAATGGAATAGATAAGAGTGTCGACAAGCCAACAGCCTGCACAGGTACACTGTGCATAATGCCGCCGCCAGGATGCCAACACAAAAGTCCTCCACGAAAAATACAGTTCATCGTCGATGGAAACAGCAGTCACCAGAAAGACTTCATTGACCCGGGTTTTATCCCATATGGCTCGGTCTCTTTCCGTAGGGCGACCCACCGAAAGCGCCGCACAAAGCACGAACTCCGTAGCTACAGCGCCGACTCCCAGGAGTCTCCTGAAAAAAGTACTCGTGAACCGAAAAGGCAAACCAGTCAATCCAGCAACAGCCGGCCGCCATCGTTCCGAACACGCAGTTCACGCTAAAAACAACCGCGGACTGATGCAAAAGCATTCCACGCGAAATTCACAGCTCTCAGTGTCGCGCCACGCACTCACTCAATAGCAGGGCGACGGAACCATAGCCTCCTTAGTCGCCTCTTACGACGTGCATGGTAGGCAACAGTGTTACTATTCTTTGCTCCCCCGTATGGGCCCCGGCAACACACGGGCGTTTTAGAAAATAAAAATAGAAAAAAATTTAT